>CM077172.1:1293372-1298372 GCA_039654105.1 Coreius guichenoti | reverse complement strand
AAGGTTTGTCCATAAACACACTATTACACTACCAGTCACATGTTTGGAATCATTAAGATTTGTTAATGTTTCTGAAAGGGTCTCTTCTGCTCACCAAAGCTGCATTTATTAGATCATAAATACAGAAAAAAATATGAAATATTATTCCAGTGTAAAGCAGCTGTTCTCTATATGAATATATAGTAAAGTGTAATTTATTCCTGTGATCAAAGCTGAATTTATCATCATTACTCCAGTCTTCAGTGTCACATGAATTAAATAAATTAATAATTTTATTCAGCAAGGAAACATTAAATGTATCAAAAGTGACAGTAAAGACATTTATAATGTTACAGAAGATTCTCTCTCAAATAAATGCTGTTCTTTTGAACTTTCTAAAGCATATGAGAATGATTTGTGAAGGATCATGTGACACTGAAGACTGGAGTAATGATGATAAATTCAGCTTTGATCACAGGAATAAATTACACTTTACTATATATTCACATAGAGAACAGCTGCTTTACACTGGAGTAATATTTCATAATTTTTACTGTATGTATGATCAGATAAATGCAGCTTTGGTGAGCAGGAGAGACAAAAACATCAAATCATTTGTCACCATTTAATATGAACTAGTGTAGGTGAAAAGTTTATTAAAAGGGGTAAAATAAACTAAGCATCTAAAAACAAACAAGAATTATCATAAAGGTCCAGATTCATGTGTCAGTGAGCGCTAAAGAGCGAGTGAAGATGGACCCTGTAACTCAAGCTCCATTCATCTTTCCTCTCTAAGCCTCGTCAGAACGGGGTCAGATCTGAGATAACGTCCTGGGAAATGAAGGAGCCGCTCAGGAGGTCCCTGGCTGTCGCCCGGCGAATATATGATTCACTGTACATGAGCACGTCCATATTTCATATTTCAGAGGTGCTGATGGAGACGAGCGTGAGTCTGACGGGGGCTGTGAAGAGAAACACCAGACTCGCGGTTCCACACTGTCAGATCATGCAACTAAAAACAAACATTCAACTGCAAAAACATTCGTTTTAATCAGTATTCTGGCTCTTTTCCAATCACAATACTCAGGCATCATTAGTTACGGTTTTTTCTTGTTTTAAGCATAAATCTAATGAAACTGAGAAATAAGAAATGTTATTAAGTTGCAAGCAAAAGTTATTTGTTTTGATGAAAAACATACAATTATGAAAGATTATTAAGAAAAAAAAGCATATTATACAAGATGTAAACAAAGGTTGCCTTTTTATTATTAGAAATTCAGCAATTTATTTTGATGAAAGATTATGATGAAAAAACATAAGTTGTAAACAAAAGTGCCTTTTGATTTTTAGTCATTTATTTTGATAAAAGATTAAGTAAAAAACATTTTAAAAGATTAAGAAAAAAAACATTTTATATAAGTATAAACAAAAATTGTCTTTTCATTACTAGCAATTTAACCATTTATTTTGAAAGTTTATTAAGAAAAAAAAGTTGTAAACAAAAGTTGGCTTTTTATTTTTAGCAGTTTATTTTGACGACAGATTATTAAGAAAAAACATGTTTTACTAGCAATTTAGTAATTTATGTTAATGAGATTAAGAAAAAAAATTGTAATTAAATTATTTTTTAGAACAACATGCACTGATTAATCATTCACAATAAAGGCCTGTTCACGTTCACACCAATAATGATATTACAACCACAACTGCAACCACAACTACAACCACAATCAGAACTACATCCACAACTACAAATCACACCCACAACTACAATCACATAACTACAATCAGAACTACAACTACAATCAGAACTACATCCACAACTACAAATCACAACCACAACTACAATCACATAACTACAATCATAACAACAACTACAATCAGAACTACATCCACAACTACAAAATCACAACCACAACTACAATCACAACCACAACTACAATCAGAACTACATCCACAACTACAAAATCACAACCACAACTACAATCAGAACTACATCCACAACTACAAATCACAACCACAACTACAATCACATAACTACAACCACAATTGCAATCACACAACTACAACCAAAACTACAACTACAATCACAACTACATCCACAACTACAATCACAACCACAATCAGAACTACATCCACAACTACAAATCACAACCACAACTACAATCACAACTACAACTACAATCAGAACTACATCCACAACTACAACTACAATCACAACCACAATCAGAACTACATCCACAACTACAAATCACAACCAAAACTACAATCACATAACTACAACCACAATTGCAATCACACAACTACAACCAAAACTACAATCACAACTACAACCACAAAACTACAACTACAAATCACACAACCACAACTACAATAACAAATACAACAACTACAATCCTACAACTACAATCAGAACTACAACCACAACTACAAATCACAACTACAATCACACAAATACAATCACATAACTACAACCAGAACCACAACCAGAACCACACAACTACAACCACAACAACAACAACAACAACAACAACAACCACAACTACAATCACACAACTACAATCACACAACTACAATCACACAACTACAATCACACAACTACAATCACACAACTACAATGATAACGACACAGGAATGATATCAATGGAATCAAAATGATTTCTTCCAGCTGAAGAACAATAAAAACATTAACAGCCAATCAGAATCCAATAACGCTAAACGCTCTTGTCTTGTAAAACACACTCCAGTAATCTTTATTTACAAATTTTCATCTTTATTTAAAAACTATTTTTTTTACACCGTAGTTGTGAACGGCCCTAAAACCAGGAACATGAAGTAAAGTTTGATTTTATTTTCACCTTATTTTTTTAAGAAATGAGTACGAGTGATTCATTTAAACAAGATCTCGATCTTTAAAAAGTGGTTTTGGTCATGAGGAAACTTCAGCAGATTAGCAGGAGTAATGAAGGCTTTAGTAAAGACTAATGACTTGTGCTCTGACAGACTCCAGAACTCTTAATGCATCCAAAGAAAAGATGCATCTGTCAGGAAACTCAATGCAACACGCTTACGAGCCAAATAAACGACAGCGGACGTCAAGGAAAAACACCGCAGGTTATTAAGCGCGTCTGTACGGCTGATAAGAGAACAGGCCGCTTCCGTCCAGCGCTGTCAAACAAGCCTTCACTGTTTATCACTCCGAGAGGATTTTACAAGCTGTTCTGATTATGATAATCCCTCGGGACCGGGGGAAAATTAAAAACGCGCGCTGCTATCTGGCACTGAAGGCCGCGCTATCATGACAGCTGTGAGGAACGGCATCACTGCCAAACCGCTGTTTATTTGCTCCGCAGGGTCGGAATGTAAAACTGGAAACGGAGAGCTTTAGGATTCTGAAACATTCAGCACAGAAACATTTAAAAGAGAAATGTAGAAGAAGCACAAATCAAATGCATGCAAACTGAATGATCATTTCTAGCAATCACAGCTAATTTGCATACAATTTGCATTTTGCGTAAAATGTGAAAATATGGCTCAACTTTATAGTTTGATTGATTTAAAATGCCCCTTTCAAAAGTTTAGGGTTGGTTATGTTTTTAAAAAGGGTCTCTTCTGCTCACCAAAGCTGCATTTATCTGATCATAAATACAGTAAAAATTATGAAATATTACTCCAGTGTAAATCAGCTGTTCTCTATGTGAATATATAGTAAAGTGTAATTTATTCCTGTGATCAAAGCTGAATTTATCATCATTACTCCAGTCTTCAGTGTCACATGATCCTTCACAAATCATTCTGATATGAGGATTTGATGATCAACAAACATTTATGATTATTATCAATGTTGAAAACAGTTCATATTTTTGTGCAAAATGTGATATATTTTGATGAATAGAAAGTTCAAAAGAACAGCATTTATTTGAAACAGAATCTTTTGCAACATTTTATGTCTCTTTTGATCAATTTAATGTGTCCTTGCTAAAATGTTTAAGTAAAAAAATCTCACTGACCCCAAACGGAAGTGTACACCACTAATAATATAATAAAAATTGGTTATAATATAAAGTTTTGCGCCACTGCTGTCACCAAATGGAATTGCAAACAGGTTTTCTGAAAACTCCCCCGTCTGTCATTGGTCAAATGAACAAGTAGCCCCGCCCCCAAACTCATGCCATTGGTTGAGCCAGTGTTGCTGTGTGAGGCTGGACAGAAAGAATGCTCTAATTCCCCCGAAATCCACCGATTATGACTGACTTACAACTGACCGAAGTATTTTAACATCCAAACAATGCAATCGCCTTCAAAGATGCCCCACATTCCCATTAAAAACCAGAACTCTGTAGGAAACACCCGCAGAATTGTAAATAGCTCCATTTTCAGAATCCTAAAATGTTTAATTCCCGGTTTAAATGAAGAAAAATCACAGCGCGTCTACAAGCAACATTTAACTGAATGAAAAGATAGACTTCCTCCTTGAGGCCGCACAATGGCGGTGGAAGCGTGTGAACGTCTGGCCTCATATTCTGGCTGTTTTACGCCGCGGCTGTGCCACCCACCATGATGAGTAATGAGTCGAGCAGATAGCAGACAGAAGCCCATCAAACTTAACAGCCATGTCCCATCAGGGCATCTCCTGCTGAGCCCTGACCGGCCCTCGCCACACACACACACACAGACGCCACAGCGGGACACTCATATCAGGAAGCAAATAAAGCCACCCGTTTGCCCGTTTACCTCAACTGGGGGAGCGGAAAGATATTTACAGAGAGCACAGAAATACTGACTGTCAGCGATACACTAATATTAAGCAATATTGTGAACATTATTTTGATCATAAATACAGTAAAACAGTGAAATATTACTCCAGTGTAAATCAGCTGTTCTCTATGTGAATATATAGTAAAGTGTAATTTATTCCTGTGATCAAAGCTGAATTTATCATCATTACTCCAGTCTTCAGTGTCACATGATCCTTCACAAATCATTCTCATATGAGGATTTGATGCTCAACAAACATTTAT
>CM077172.1:1275872-1288372 GCA_039654105.1 Coreius guichenoti | reverse complement strand
TTCCATCCATCCATCCATCCATCCATCCATCCATCCATCGTTCTATCATTCCATCCATCCATCCATCGTTCTATCATTCCATCCATCCATCCATCGTTCTATCATTCCATCCATCCATCCATCCATCCATCATTCTATCATTCCATCCATCCATCCATCCATCCATCGTTCTATCATTCCATCCATCCATCCATCCATCCATCGTTCTATCATTCCATCCATCCATCCATCGTTCTATCGTTCCATTCATTCATCCATCCATCCATCGTTCTATCGTTCCATCCATCCATTCATCTATCGTTCTATCATTCCATCCATCCATCGTTCTATCATTCCATTCATCCATCATCCATCCATCATTCTATCATTCCATTCATCCATCCATCATTCTATCATTCCATCCATCCATCCATCCATCCATCTATTGTTCTATCATTCCATCCATCCATCCATCCATCCATCCATCCATCGTTCTATCATTCCATCCATCCATCATCCCATCCATCCATCCTTCTATCATTCCATCCATCCTTCTATCATTCCATCCATCCATCCATCCATCGTTCTATCATTCCATCCATCCTTCTATCATTCCATCCATCCATCCATCCATCCATCCATCGTTCTATCATTCCATCCATCCATCATCCCATCCATCCATCCTTCTATCATTCCATCCATCCTTCTATCATTCCATCCATCCATCCATCCATCGTTCCATCCATCGTTCCATCCATCCATCCATCGTTCCATCCATCGTTCCATCCATCCATCCATCCATCCACCCATCCATTCATCTATCGTTCCATCCATCCATCCATCCATCCATCCATCTTCAAATCTTTTTAAACTTTTCCAAAAACTTTCAAGGCTTTTTCATTCGTTCAAACTCTGTTTCCGTTGTTTTTCTTGTTACATGAATTTCTTTGAATTTCAGTCCATTTTAATTCTACTTCCTTGCATTCCCAAAACCAGAACTGCAATTCTGCAATCCTGTGTTTCTACATCAAGCCAAATCCAGGAACTGAATTCTCGATTCAAGTCTGAATGGCGCACAACCCTGCATGATGAAAGATAATGACGGCACAGAGCACGCTTTAAAAAACCAAACCATTAACTCGACACAACATCTCATGACATGAAACAGAGAAACATGAAGCAACAGGCAAAGATCTGACGCATAAACACATAAAATGAGCCCAGACTGAACTCAGTCCCACCCAGAGAACGACAACATATGCATTACTAATTACCATGATAAAAAACATGACTGTGAAGTGCGCCTGACAGATAGCTAGCAACAGAAACACACTCGGTCAAAGCATGGCATGATCTCCTCAGTTTCTCCGACTCTCAGAGATGAAGAGGGCCAGTGGTAATGGGAACGCCCAACGCTCAGACACGCAAACAGCCAAATCCTTCTTTAACACAGCAGCTCTTGATGAATGACTGGGGACAGCGGCGCTGCCAAGATCCAACACTGGCCAACTCCACGGAAAGGAAAAGAGCAGGTCTTTTGTTGCATTTGAGCGCAAAAACAAAGCGGCTCCGCTGTTAAAGCGCGGAGTATCTCCCCTTTGAAGCCCTCTGACATCCTCATTACCTCGTGAAGCAAAATGAATTTGTGTTTTTCCTTGTTAATGTCTGTTCTTCTTGGCTGAACTTCACTCGTCACGCGTTTTCATGACTTTAGTAACACTTCGCAGCAAGGTCTCATTTGTAAACATTAGTTCATGCATTAGCTAACATAAAATAATGAGCATTTGTAAAACCATAAATGTTTTGTACCTTATGTAAAATGCATGACTCAAAATGAAGTTGCAACACAAAACATGCACACACTTCAAGGAATCTGTGTGTAACCGCTGTTGTGTGAACGAGCGCCACGCATGATGCTTTCCTGTGAGCGTGTAATGACAGGACACGTCTGTAACCTCAGCTCCCTACACTCAATATTACTGTTACCATAGTAACCTGCAGAGCATGCATCACATTTACACACAGGGAATCATGTAAACACACTCACTGCTGCATCTGACTTCAATTCTAGACATGAAATATTAAGAACATTTAATAAAACGTGTCCAGGTCTTATTTCACCTCAAAATCGAATTATTATTGTGTAATTCCCATTATTCTCTGTTTTTACTGCATTTCAGAGAACATATTACACACAAATCAGCTTAAATCAAGGCAGAACAACAAATACTACCACCATCATGTGCAAATACTTTAACCTTACTTTTTTACACTTGTAAAATTTACAAATATTTTAATGAAATATCACTATTTTTCTTGCATTACAGTAATGAGATGCTTAAATACTTTAAACTTTACTTTTTAAAGTTGTAAAATGTAAGATTATTATATAAAAACACTAATTTTTCCTGCATTGCAGTAATGAGATGCACAAACACATTAAACTTACTTTTTTTACACTTGTAATATTTAAGAATATTATATAAAACCAAAAAATGCTTGCATTACAGTCATGAGATGCACAAATAAATTAACCTTACTTTTTTAAACTTTACAAATATTTTAATAAAATATCACTATTTTTCCTGCATTACAGTAATAAGATGCACAAATACATTAAACTTACTTTAACTTGTAATATTATATAAAACCACTGATTACAGTAATAAGAAGCACAAATTCATTAAACTTATTTGTTTAAATTTGTAAGCTTTATGAATATTTTGATAAAATATCACTATTTTTCCTGCATTACAGTAATAAGATGCTTAAATACTTTGTAAAATGTAAGAATATTATATAAAAACACTAATTTTTCCTGCATTACAGTCATGAGATGCACAAACACAAACTTACTTTTTTACACTTGTAATATTTACAAATTTTAATAAAATATCACTATTTTTCTTGCATTGCAGTCATGAGATGCATAAATAATTTAACCTTACTTTTTTAAACTTGTAATATTTAAGAATATTATATAAAACCAAAAAATGTGCATTACAGTCATGAGATGCACAAATACTTAAACCTTACTTTTTTAACTTAGTTTTTTTTTTTTTACAAATACTTAAATATCACAATATTTTTCTTGCATTGCAGTAGCAAGATGTTTAAATACTTCAACCTCATTTTTTTAACTTGTAAACTTTACGAATATTATAAAAAACCACTGATTACAGTAATAAGAAGCACAAATTCATTAAACTTATTTGTTTAAATTTGTAAACTTTATGAATATTTTAATAAAATATCACTATTTTTCTTGCATTACAGTAATGAGATGCACAAACACAATAAACTTACTTTTTTACACTTGTAATATTTATGAAGATTTAAATAAAACAATTTTTTCTTGCAATACAGTCATGAGATGCATAAATAGTTTAACTTTACTTTTTTAACTTGTAAACTTTATGAATATTTTAATAAAATATCACTATTTTTCTTACATTACAGTCATGAGATGAGATGCACTTTTTTAAACTTATTTAAATATTTGTAAAAAAAAAAAAAAAAAAAAAAAAAGTAAGTTTACTTATCTCATCTCATGACTGTAATGTAAGAAAAATTGTGATATTTAAATATTTGTAAAAAAAAAAAAAAAAAAAAAAGTATCACTTTTTTTTTCTTGCATTGCAGTAGCAAGATGTTTAAATACTTCAACCTCATTTTTTTAAACTTGTAAAATTTACGAAGATTTAAATAAAACATCACTATTTTTTCTTGCATTGCAGTAATGAGAAAGACTAATGTGCATAAAGATCATAATGGTCCTAAAATAGGACTCATTTCTTCTTCCACTGAATGTTTTTTGTCTTTCGTTCTGTCATCATCCCTTCCTTATTCCTCTCTGGAGATTTAGGGTTTTCATGAGATTCACAGTTTTACCTTTGAGCACTGCTTGTGATTCTGACACCACACCAATGATCCATTGCTCTGAAACGAGAAGAGAGACATCATAAAAACACTGCCAATCACATCAGACAGGACACACTCAAACTGCAGTGAATCAGTTCAGTGAGTCGATTCAAAGATTCAGTTTCAAATGAAGGGATGTGAATCAGGGCTTTGTTCCCTTTCCCAAAAGCATCTTTACGGGTCTGCAAACCAAAAGTCTGCTTAAGTTCAATGTCAAGTTCAAAGGATTCTGGAACAATGTAATCCAGTGGAAATTCCCTGCGAAACCTTGGGAAACAACTTATCATTAAAGGACTTAATTTGCCATCCAGTACCGTAGGGTGTTGTGCACATGATGTCAAGGATAATGGTCAACTAGCTTCAAAGAGAGGAGCAGAAGATAGTGCGTTCTGAACCAGAGCAAATGCAGAACATGTGAATCGTCACGAACGGTCGTGATGCTATAATGAGTCATTAAAGCACCGCAGCCTGAACCGTTTGAGCCATTCCACGGGATCTAGAACAGATCGGATCAAACATTATTACCTTCAGAGGCTTTAAACCTAAACAAATCATCAACATCATGGCTCTTATGAGCTGCTAACTTGTCAATAAGTCCAATAAGATTTGAGAAGATGTGTTTTTCTAAAAGCAGTAATGCGATCGAGGTCATGTTGTGCTGTGAATACAGTCACTGCACGCTTAAATAAATCCCAGCTCCAGCGATATATCATTCTCAGAGTCACTCGGAGGTTGGTTTTGACCCGTGACAGCATCCCTCGGACACTCGGCAGGGATGTTGACCCAGCTGTTGCTGCTCGGTGTGTGTCTGACCTCGGACTGATAATTATAGGTCAGCGCTGTAACCCCGGCTTAGGGTATTCCTGGACCGTTTAAGCCTTCAAAGCCCACAGATTCACACTCATCACACTGCCAGATCAACGGTAATCCATCACCAAAACTCATCCACTGAGCATAACACTGTCTTTAAAGATAAACTGCACATTTGCATCATGTATGCGTTTAGCAGAGCGACTAAAGCATAATCAGTCCCATCAGGACTCCGTGTACAGGAGGGGAGGGATGTGATACACTGGGGGAAACGCACAGAGAGATTCAGTGCTGAATTTACATTAATGAAGCTAACAGGACGCAGAAATGCAATTCAAATCCAAATGTAAGGAAGTAGAATTAAAATTAATTAAAGTTCAAAGAAATTCATAACTGCAATTTTTATCTAGAACAGCAAATATTGTCAGGAAAAACTTGGGACTGTTATAAACCTGAGGTTTACAGACCTTTCAGAAAAACAGAACGATAGATGGAAAGATGGACAGATAAACAGATGGATAGAGAGAATGATACATGGATGGATGGATGGATAGGTGGATGGAAAGAACGCTAAATGGATAGATGGATAGAGAACGATAGATGGATGGAGAGAATGATAGATGGATGGATAGAGAGATGGATGGAGAGAACAATAGATGGATGGAGAGAATGATAGATGGATGGATGGATAGTGAGAACGATAGATGATGGATGGATGGAGAAAACAATGGATGGATGGATGAGAGAACGATAGATGGATGAATGGAGAGATGGATAGAGAGAACAATAGATGGATGGAGAGATGGATAGAGAGAACAATAGATGGATGGAGAGAATGATAGATGATGGATGGAGAAAACAATGGATGGAGAGAATGATAGATGGATGAATGGAGAGATGGATAAGAGAACAATAGATGATGGAGAGAATGATAGATGGATGATGATAGAGAGACGGATGAGAGAACAATAGTTGGATGGAGTGAATGATGGATGGATAGAGAGAACGATAGATGGATGGATGATGAAGAGAACAATAGAGGGATGGAGAGAATGATAGATGGATGGATGGAGAGATGGATGAGAGAACAATAGATGAATGGAGAGAATGATAGATGGATGATAGAGAGATGGATGAGAGAACAATAGATGGATGGAGAGAACGATAGATGGATGGACGGATGGATGGATAGATGGATAGATGGATGATGAAGAGAACAATAGAGGGATGGAGAGAATGATAGATGGATGAGAGAACAATAGATGGGTGGAGAGAATGATAGATGGATGGATGGAGAGATGGATGAGAGAACAATAGATGGATGGAGAGAATGATAGATGATGGATGGAGAAAACAATGGATGGATGGATAGCGAGAACGATAGATGATGGATGGATGGAGAAAACAATGGATAGATGGAGAGATGGATAGAGAGAACAATAGATGGATGGAGAGATGGATAGAGAGAACAATAGATGGATGGAGAGAATGATAGATGATGGATGGATGGATGGAGAAAACAATGGATGGATGGAGAGAACGATAGATGGATGAATGGAGAGATGGATAAGAGAACAATAGATGATGGAGAGAATGATAGATGGATGATAGAGAGATGAATGAGAGAACAATAGTTGGATGGAGAGAATGATGGATGGATGGATGGATGGATGGATAGATAGAGAGAACGATAGATGGATGGATGGATGTATAGATAGATGGATGATGAAGAGAACAATAGAGGGATGGAGAGAATGATAGATGATGGATGGATGGAGAAAACAATGGATGGATGGATGGATGGAGAGAACGATAGATGGATGAATGGAGAGATGGATAAGAGAACAATAGATGGAGAGAATGATAGATGGATGATGGAGAGATGGATGAGAGAACAATAGATGGATGGAGAGAATGATAGATGGATGATAGAGAGATGGATGAGAGAACAATAGATGGATGGAGAGAACGATAGATGGATGGACGGATGGATGGATAGATGGATGATGAAGAGAACAATAGAGGGATGGAGAGAATGATAGATGGATGGATGGATGGATGGAGAGATGGATGAGAACAATAGATGGGTGGAGAGAATGATAGATGGATGGATGGAGAGATGGATGAGAGAACAATAGATGAATGGAGAGAATGATAGATGGATGGATGAGAGAACAATAGTTGGATGGAGAGAATGATGGATGGATGGATGGATGGATAGATAGATAGAGAGAACGATAGATGGATGGATGGATGTATAGATAGATGGATGATGAAGAGAACAATAGAGGGATGGAGAGAATGATAGATGATGGATGGATGGATGGAGAGAACGATAGATGGATGAATGGAGAGATGGATAAGAGAACAATAGATGGAGAGAATGATAGATGGATGATGGAGAGATGGATGAGAGAACAATAGATGGATGGAGAGAATGATAGATGGATGATAGAGAGATGGATGAGAGAACAATAGATGGATGGAGAGAACGATAGATGGATGGACGGATGGATGGATAGATGGATGATGAAGAGAACAATAGAGGGATGGAGAGAATGATAGATGGATGGATGGAGAGATGGATGAGAACAATAGATGGGTGGAGAGAATGATAGATGGATGGATGGAGAGATGGATGAGAGAACAATAGATGAATGGAGAGAATGATAGATGGATGATAGAGAGATGGATGAGAGAACAATAGATGGATGGAGAGAACGATAGATGGATGGATGGAGAAAACAATGGATGGATGGATAGCGAGAACGATAGATGATGGATGGATGGAGAAAACAATGGATGGATGGATGAGAGAACGATAGATGGATGAATGGAGAGATGGATAGAGAGAACAATGGATGGAGAGATGGATAGAGAGAACAATAGATGGATGGAGAGAATGATAGATGATGGATGGAGAAAACAATGGATGGATGGAGAGAATGATAGATGATGGATGGATGGATGGATGGAGAAAACAATGGATGGATGGAGAGAACGATAGATGGATGAATGGAGAGATGGATAAGAGAACAATAGATGATAGAGAGAATGATAGATGGATGATGATAGAGAGATGGATGAGAGAACAATAGTTGGATGGAGAGAATGATGGATGGATGGATGGATGGATAGAGAGAACGATAGATGGATGGATGGATGGATAGATGGATGATGAAGAGAACAATAGAGGGATGGAGAGAATGATAGATGATGGATGGATGGAGAAAACAATGGATGGATGGATGGATGGATGGAGAGAACGATAGATGGATGAATGGAGAGATGGATAAGAGAACAATAGATGATGGAGAGAATGATAGATGGATGATGGAGAGATGGATGAGAGAACAATAGATGGATGGAGAGAATGATAGATGGATGGACGGATGAATGGAGAGATGGATAAGAGAACAATAGATGATGGAGAGAATGATAGATGGATGATGGAGAGATGGATGAGAGAACGATAGATGGATGGAGAGAATGATAGATGGATGATGGAGAGATGGATGAGAGAACAATAGATGGATGGAGAGAATGATAGATGGATGATAGAGAGATGGATAAGAGAACAATAGAGGGATGGAGAGAATGATAGATGGATGGATGGAGAGATGGATGAGAGAACAATAGATGGGTGGAGAGAATGATAGATGGATGGATGGAGAAAACAATGGATGGATGGGTGGATGGATGGAGAGAATGATAGATGGATGGGTGGATGGTTGGATGGATGGAGAGAATGATGGATGGGTGGATGGATGAGAGAATGATAGATGGGTGGATGGATTGATGATGGAGAGAATGGCAGTTGGATGGAGAGATGGATGGAGAGAATGATGGATGGATGGATGGATGGTTGGATGGATGGAGAGAATGATGATGGATGGATGGATGGATGGATGGATGGATGGATGGAGAGATGGATGGATGGAGAGATGGAGAGAATGATGGATGGATGGATGGAGAGATGGAGAGAATGATGGATGGTTGGATGGATGGAGAGAATGATGGATGGTTGGATGGATGGAGAGAATGATGGATGGGTGGATGGTTGGATGGATGGAGAGAATGATAGATGGGTGGATGGATTGATGATGGAGAGAATGACAGTTGGATGGAGAGATGGATGGAGAGAATGATGGATGGATGGATGGTTGGATGGATGGAGAGAATGATGATGGATGGATGGATGGATGGATGGATGGAGAGATGGAGAGAATGATGGATGGATGGAGAGAATGATGGATGGTTGGATGGATGGAGAGAATGATGGATGGTTGGAGAGAATGATGGATAGTTGGATGGATGGAGAGAATGATAGATGGATGGATGGATAGAGAGAACGATAGATGGATGGATGGATGATAGATGGATGGATGAAGAAAACAATAGAGGGATGGAGAGAATGATAGATGGATGGATGAGAGAACAATAGATGGGTGGAGAGAATGATAGATGGATGGATGGAGAGATGGATGAGAGAACAATAGATGGGTGGAGAAAATGATAGATGGATGGATGGAGAGAACGACAGATGGATGGAGAGAACAATAGATGGATGGATGGAGAGAACGACAGATGGATAGATATAATGGTAGAATGACAGACAGAAGGGATCTCCTCTGTATATGTGGCACATGGGCGGTCTGTTGGTCTGATCGAGCTCGTCGTCTGGATCGTGTCTGAACTCTTCTCTCTCACACTGCTCTGCGTTTGCTGTCCTTCTGTGTTTTATTGACATCGCTGAGATGCTTTAATCAGAGCGGCGGTGCTGCGGGGCGAGTGTGTAACACAACACAGGTCCACTGGCTCCAAACACGCACAACCACGACCACACGGATAAACCCAGTCCATACGTCTCCCATTCCAGCGGCCAGACGCCTCCGAGAGGATTCCAGTTTAATGTTGTACTAATGCAGGGATATTTTATACCGTGAAGGATAAATAATATAAATATTCATTATTTTAATCTTTAAATAAATATTTTTATTTATATATTAATTCATTTTATTTATTTTATTCAAAATTTTATTTATTTTAGTATTTTTTTATTGAATTATATTAAATTTTATTTTTTTATATTTTTTCTTGCACTCTTTTGCAGCCCCTAAAACTCATTTTGATATATAAAAGACAAAAAAGATCAGGTTTGTGTCCATCAATTTCCAAAATAAAAAATTAAAATAGTTGAATTTCAGGGAAAATAATTACATTACGAAATAAACATTTGCAAACGAGAGCACAATGGGTTTTTTTTTATATTCAAAATTCTTTAAAGAGGATGTCATGGACAACATGGACAACATTTCAAAAAACGAGTTGGACGTATGACGGAGTATTTCTGGGCCAAATACACTCCTTCAGGATTCAAACAAGTTTTGGGAAGTTTTTTTCGAGTATGGCACTATATGACATCATAAAGGGAGGAGTTCCTTGAATGGGCACTTCTCCCAGATGAGCGCACACACACACACACACCAGAGCGAGAGCAAGAGCGTGTCCATCAACGACCTTCGTTCGGGTTACGGGAGCCGTCGGCGGGGCTGGCGTTGTGTGTTTAGACACGAGATCAACAATGTCACTAAAGAAGTGTGTTTCTGGTGTGAGGGAAAGATCACCTTGTTCAGCTTCCCAAATAACCCAGCGTTAAGGGAACAGTGGATGCAGTTTGTGTTTCCGGAGTTCTGCAAGTGTGTGTGTGTGTGTTCCCGGTCATGAGTGGAAACCGCAGGCGGTGAGAGAAACTACATCAAATGTGTGTGTTTTGTTGGCAATCGGCGCGTAAGTGCATATAATGTGAACACCAACGTATAGTGAATCGAGAGTTATCCAGGGATAATGCCATGATGTGTGTGTGAGTGTGTGCGTGTGTGTGTGTGTGTGTGAGTGTCTCTTTAGCTCCGCCCACTGCACGCCTCCACGGACTCGGCTGTTTTCAGAAAGAATCGGTACAGCGTATCTGTCTTTTATAAATATGATAAAACTAAAGGTTCTTGGGAGATATGAATGATCAACACTACTCTATAGATACTCAAGATTAACATGAGACTGGCAGAAACTGTGTGTGTTATGGACCCTTTAAAAGTTTTTATAGTCATAACTTAATTCTAAGAGCATTCATATCATTAAAACAGCAACAAAAAAATTGAGATGAGACATTTGTGTCAGTATTGGGCAATGTGTGGGTAAATCAGCAAACTGACGCTCTTATCAGCGTTTCATAAGCTGCAAAACATCTACAGATGCCACATTCCAGAGATAGACGGGCTGTAAAGTGGAAATCAGTGAAGACATCAGAGCAGATTGGGTTGTTTAAAGAGCCATTATTGCTCAGTTACACACCCGGCATTCAAACAGACCAAAGATCAGAACATGCATCAACACTAGGGGTGTAACGGTACACGTATTCGTACCGAACCGTTTCGGTACAGGACGTCCGGTACGGTGCACATGTGTACCGAATGCAATCTATAACAGTTAACGGGCGGAACACACTTCAATCCGAGTTCCCACACGAACATATTATGTATTCTGTCCATTTTATCACGAATTCAAATGATAAATGCCGTTTTGACGCTCTTTAATGTGGCGTGACAGATCACTGTATAGACGAGTGAACGCGATCGTCATAGTCAAAGAATAAACATGAATGAACATCAGAAGGGATGTTGAGGAACTCACTGAAGCGCATCATATGTGGTGTAATCGCTCAGTGTTTCAACGGCGGAAAGACGTCAATAAAACAGCTTGAGAACAATGTCACGTAGCATCACATTTACCACAGGAGTCACTCAGTGCAGTTTTAATTTCGTTGACGAATAATTATCGTCATAATTTTCGTCCACGACATTTTTTCACTGACGAAAACGAGACGATAACTATAAAAACCAGTTTTGAAAGACAAATCTATGAGGAAAATCTACTGTCATTTTCGTCAACGAATAAAAACGAGGAAAATGTTAGGGAGGGACGATTAGGGAAGAGATCCCGTCAGAACTGATGCCCTGTGTAACAGATGAACACATTTGAATTGTAACGTTTGGATCTAACGGCGGGAAAACACGGAGCTGTTGAGCTTCTACAGGCTCACGCGACAGCGGCTCAATCAGTGAATAACACACACTTATGACAGGTTATGGTTTATAAACTAATGCTGAGGAATAATGACTGTTTACTTTACGATGTTTATATAGTAATATGTTTTAGACGGTTGTAACAACGCATATTTTATCTCCCTCATCTGAACTTGAATGAGCAGGCATTTCAAAATAAGAGTCCCGGTGTATTTCCAGCTTGTTTATAATTAAAAGTCACGCATTATATATACACGTTTATTCTCTGGTCATTGTTGATATTTTGGTTACACAATAAACTGTATTTAATTTCATTCCCATTTAATTCATAGTCAGGAGGAAAGACTAAGAACAGTATTTGACATTATTCAATAAAGTATCAGGGTTATAATAGTTCACTAAAACCATTAAAAAATATTCATTACTTGAAATTAAATAAATGTTAACTGAAATAAAAAAAAATAAACAAAGCTTTAGCTTAACCTGATATACGAACTAAAACATTATAAAAACTATATAGATGTTTTTAAAAAACAAACAAAAAAAATGTATTTTTGCGCTTGAACGGTCAAAATCACACAAAATTGTGTCAAAATGTCAGTTTCGGCATGTATTCATGTAACAGTCGGTTATGTAATGCTTAAATACTCAATTAATGCATTACAATTTAACTAAACTCATTAGATTTTAGTCGACTAAAACTAGATT
>CM077172.1:1245872-1270872 GCA_039654105.1 Coreius guichenoti | reverse complement strand
TTCCCTCTTCTGTAATATCAACACCGCATGGAAGCAGAGAAATAAGAAATGGAATAATATATTATATTATAATAAAATATTTTCTCACAAGAAAAAAACATGTTTTTGTAAATCATAACATAAAAAGCTGAAATTATGACATAAAAATCATAATTATGACATAGAAAGTTGACTTATGTCATCTCATAATCCCATAATTATGACAGAAAGTTAACTTCCCAGTTTCGATTTCGACTTTTTAATATCATAATTATGACGTAGTTAGTTTGTCATAATTTCAGCTTTATCTCATAATTATGACAGAAAGTTGACGTCATTTTGACTTTTTAATCTCATAATTATGACTTAATATGATATAATTATGACTTGTTTGTCATAACTTCAATTTTTTGTCATAATTTCTACTTTTTGTCATAATTTCGACTTTTTATGTCATAATTAAGACTTAATATGACTGTCATAATTTCAACATTTTCTCATAATTATGACTTAATGACTTAGTATGTCATAATTTCAACTATCTCATTATTTCGATTTTTTATGTCATAATTATGATATAAAAAACATAATTATGACAGAAAGTTGACCATCGTTTTGACTTTTTGATCTCATAATTATGATATAGTATGTCATAATTTCAACTTTTTATGTCTATTATATAACAAAAATCTTAATTATGACATAGAAAGTTGATGTGTCAATTTCGACTTTTTAATATCATAATTATGACTTAGTTTATCATAACTTCTACTTTTTCATAATTTCAACTATCTCATAATTTCAATTTTTTATGTCTATTATATGACAAAAATTCAGACTTTTTAACCTCATAATTATGATTTGATGTCATCTCATTATTTCGACTTGTCATAATAATGACATAAAAAGTTTACTTATGTCATGTTTGAATTTTTAATCTCATAATTATGACTTAGTTTATCGTAATTTCAACTTTTTCTCATAATTGCGACTTTTTGTCATAATTATGACAGAAAGTTGACGTCATAATTTTGACTTTTTAATATCATAATTATGATTTAGTATCTCATAATTTCGACTTTTTATGTCATAACTATGACAAAAATCATATTTATGACAAAGTTGACGTCATAATTTTGACTTTTTAATATCATAATTATGACTTAATATGACATAATTATGACTTAGTTTATCATGATTTCAACTTTTTCTCATAATTTCGACTATGTTATAATTATGACAAAAATCATATTTATGACAAAGTTGACTTGTCATAATTTTGACTTTTTAACATAATTATGACTAAGTATCTCATAATTTTGACTTTTTATGTCATAACTATGACAAAAATCATATTTATGACAAAGTTGACATCATAATTTTGACTTTTTAATATCATAATTATGACTTAATATGAAATAATTATGACTTAGTTTGTCATAATTTCAACTGTTTCTCATAATCTCGACTTTTTGTCATAATTATGACTTGCATAATTATGACTTTATGACAGTGCATGCAAATGAGCACATATTTAATTAGATAATGCTGCATTTGCATATTTTAGTATCAGGTATGGTGATATCTATTAACATCCTATAGTCTTGCTTATGAAAATGATCTTAATAAACTATGATGATCTTAACAAAGAGTGAAATATATGTATATCGTACATCTGTTTTTACACAGATATCATCAACTTTTCTTCATGTGGTCAGGACTTCCATTACAGACACTAATGAAGCTAGTGTGAGAATATCTGTATCGTCATTTCCAATTTGGTCAAATTATGCCGAACGTGTAGTGTATAGAAGTATTTTCACACTGAAGTGAGTGTTAGAGTAATATTACAGATGCTCAGTTTGAGTAAACCTCTCTAGTCCAGTGGAAACTTCCCATGTGCGCCTCAAACGCCGAGCTTTACAAGCATTGTAAGCATGTCTAGCATGATTTCAGCAGTCACACGTGACCGTGGCGTGGAAAACATGACTGAGATCACGCAACAGCGTCTCCCCAAGCGCTATAGGAATGGAGATAAGCACTGCACAGAGTTGAGAAAGTTCCCAGAAGGGTTCATAAAACCTTATGACTTCACGTTCGTACAGCAGCAGCTTTTCCTCTAATGAGTTTTTATGGGAATGCCTCCTAAACAGAAACTGGCACTCATAATCAGGAGATTTGGCGCGGCGCAGCTCCTCGCCCCGGGACAGATCTCTCTAATGAGAGCAGTCCGGCTCGTGTGGAGGACCGAGAGGACCCGCGTGCTCAAGGCCAAAGCCGCGCTGACCACACACACATCTGTCCTCTGCCCAGCTGCTGGCCGCTCCTCAGACCCTCACACACGGATGTCTGAGCACCGTAAACGCTCCTGTAATGGCTTAATTTGTTGGCTTATTGCAGCCATGTGTTTCTGAGGCGCGGGGGGTTTACGGTGTGTGTGTGTGTGTGTGTGTGTGTGTGAGCGCATGTGGACGGTGTGCGGTCGCAGTGTTTAAATATCGAGGCCTAATCGTACGATTTGAGTTGCATATAAAATGCCCGTCTGTTTGAACATAAACACTAATAAACCTAAACGTATGTCACGCACTAATGAAACGGATCAGATTTCTGTAACAGAGCTCATAATCTGATCGTGTTTCAATGCTTCTTTCACATATAGCCATATTTCATCTGTTCATAAATGGTAAATAGAGATATCCAAAATGTGAAAACTTTACTTATCAACAAAATGAAGAAACAACATTGATAGAAAAAATGTTGTTCTAGCTATCCATCTATCATCCATCCATCCATCTCTACATCCATCCATCTATCCATCCATCCATCCATCTATCATCCATCCATCTATCATCCATCCACCCCGTCCACCCGTCTGTCCGTCCACCCATCCATCCATCCACCCGTCCGTCCATCCATCCACCCATCCATCCACCCGTCCGTCCGTCCGTCCGTCCATCCACCCATCCGTCCGTCCACCCGTCCGTCCATCCATCCACCCATCCACCCATTCATCCACCCATCCATCCATCCACCCATCCATCCACCCATCCATCCACCCATTCATCCACCCATTCATCCACTCATCCACTCATCCATCCATCCACCCCGTCCACCCGTCTGTCCGTCCATCCACCCATCATCCATCCATCCATCCATCTATCACCCATCCATCCATCTATCATCCATCCATCTATCATCCATCCATCCATCCATCCATCTATCACCCATCCATCCATCTATCATCCATCCATCCATCTATCCATCCATTCATATATCATCCATCCATCCATCTATCATCCATCCATCTATCATCCATCCATCCATCATCCATCCATCCATCCATCTATCACCCATCCATCCATCATCCATCCATCCATCTATCATCCATCCATCCATCTATCCATCCATTCATATATCATCCATCCATCCATCTATCATCCATCCATCCATCTATCATCCATCCATCTATCATCCATCCATCCATCATCCATCCATCCATCTATCATCCATCCATCCATATATCATCCATCCATCCATCCACCCCGTCCACCCGTCTGTCCGTCCGTCCACCCATCCATCCATCCACCCGTCCGTCCATCCATCCACCCGTCCGTCCATCCATCCACCCGTCCGTCCATCCATCCATCCATCCACCCGTCCGTCCATCCACCCGTCCGTCCGTCCGTCCACCCGTCCGTCCATCCATCCATCCACCCATCCATCCACCCACCCATCCATCCATTCATCCACTCATCCATCCATCCATCCACCCACCCATCCATCCACCCATTCATCCACCCGTCCGTCCATCCACCCATCCGTCCGTCCATCCATCCACCCATCTACCATCCACCCATTCATTCATCCACCCATCCATCCATCCATTCATCTATCCATCCATCCATCCACCCACCCATCCATCCACCCATTCATCCATCCATCCACCCATCCATCCACCCATCTATCCATCCATCCATCCACCCACCCATCCATCCACCCATTCATCCATCCATCCACCCATCCATCCACCCATCTATCCATCCATCCATTCATCCACCCATCCACCCACCCATTCATCCACCCATCCACCCACCCATTCATCCATCCACCCATCTATCCATCCATCCATTCATCCACCCATCCATCCATCCATCCATCCACCCACCCATTCATCCATCCACCCATTCATCCACCCATCCATCCACTCATCCACTCATCCATCCATCCATCCATCCACTCATCCATCCATCCATCCATCCACTCATCCATCCACTCATCCACCCATCCACTCATCCATCCATCCATCCATCCACCCATTCATCCATCCATTCATCCATCCATTTTTGCATTTAAACATGACATTTTATAAAACCAAAATAATACTGAATATATTTAATTGTTTTCAGAATGAACAGATTTGTGCTGATTGCTTCTACACAATTTGAATAAATGCATTTTGAATTTAAATCAAATCAAATAGATGCGAATGGTTAAAAGAATCACGTTTCATGCACGCATGACTGACAGATATGCATCACATTAAGTTTATTAGCTTATGTTAAAACTTTGGGTAACACTAAAAGCCTTTCTATATAATGCATTACGAAAGTATATTAATGGATTAATTATTAACCTTATAATGCATCGTATGAACTCATGAATAACACACTGCAAACATCCAGTTTCAGATGCAATCTAATGCATTATAATAGTTATTTATGAAAAGACATAATGCATTATAAACTACAATATGAATATCCTTATAATGCATAGTGTTGCCAAACTTTGTAATCCAAATGCATGGAAATTTTATATTCAATTCAAATGCATAGATCTTAAATTTAGGCCTAAAAAGGTTCTGACATTTCAGCACGTCAGCGAGCGGCGAACAGTTAAAGCGAGAGTCACGGCCAAGTAAGGACGTTTACGCAGGGAAAGCTGGATGTAATGCCCCTGCGTCTCGCCTGGCAACTATTGTTTACATCTGTAAATATGAAAACACACATTTCCCTGTGAACAGATGACGCTTACGAGCAATGAGCGGTCAGAAACACACACAGATTTAGATGCAAAGCGTCAGAAAACAGCTTTTATCCAAAGCAACTTCAACAATACTGTTTAGTATTTAAGACTATGGGGAGTTTCTTCAAAAAAAGGATCAATTAATGGAAGTCCTGCGGAAGTGAATTAAGACTGGAAGCAGAATCCGTCACATTCCCATTCAGCTAAAGGAAGTGAAGGTAATCAAACACAATAACTTTCAACAATAACCTGCAAACTGTCATTGGGAAAATAGTAGACATCTGGGAATAATGTCCATCTGCACATCAAATGAAGCACCAGGCAGAAACGGCACATATTTGAACCCCTCAGAGGCAGAAATGAGTCCCTGATGTCCGCGTCTGACCCGTTCATGTGGCAGTGTTCCTGACGCTCCTGGAGGACGGTTAACCTCTCGCCTCTCGAGACGATCACACGGTTCCCAGCATCTGGAGCTCATCTGACGGGAGACTGCTCATCAGAACTCCAGCTGAATATTCTGTGTGTCAGTGTAAACGCTGCTACTATTATTCTGCATTACAAAAAGCCAAACGTCACAGATTGAAAACATCTCACCACATAATTCTACAGCGCTCTATTCAGATTGAGTTATTTGCTGAGTTACTGTTATTTTCCTGTTTATTACTGTCAGTCTGTATTGCATAGCTATATAGAAATATGTTTGACTTGACTGGATGTGTTTCATGTGTTTCAAAAACTGAGATGTGTTTGTTCAAGTGGAGAGATTAACAGTGGCTCAACCAATGGTGTGAGTTTGGGGGCGGGGCAACCGGTTTGTTCGACCAATGGCAGACCGGGAGTTTTTGATGCGTGCTTGGAAACAATACATTTCGCAACAATCCAACACAGTTCACACTCTTTTAAATCCTCCATGATTTTTAATTCTAAATTCCGTTTTATTCAAATGTATTTATTAATTAATTTATTTATCTATTTTTATTTATTTAAAAAATACATTTTTATTATTTACTATTATACATTTTTTGAATATAGTTATTTATTAATTTATTTGTTTACTTTTTTACTTACTATTTTCTTTTAATCTATTTTTATTTATTTATTTAAAAAAATGTATTTATATAAATTTTTTGACCAATTTAGTTACTTTAAACAAATTTTTAAAATCTTATTTATTTAAACATTTTTAATGACTCATTTATTTACATACTCATCATTTTTTCTTTATTTTAATACAATTTTTAAAATGTATTTACTAATTTATGTATTTACTTATTTTTATATATTTTTATTTATTTATTTAAAATAATGTATTTAAATAAATGTTTTTATTTATTTACTAGTTTAGTTACTTATTTATTAATTAAAAAATTGTTATTTATTCATTTATTTGTTTACTTACTCTTATTGAATTATCTATTTTTATTTATTTATTTAGAACATAATTTATTTATCTAAAAAATATTTACAATTTAGTTGCTTATTTTAAACTAATTTTTAAAATCTTGTTCATTTTTTAAAATATTTTTATTGATTAATTTATTTACATGCTCGTTGTTTTAATAACATTTTTAAAATGCATTTATTAATTATGTTTACTTATTTATTAAAAAAAGTATTTATTTATATACAATTTTTATTTATTTAATAATTTAGTTACTTTTAAAAAAGAATTAAATCTTATTTATTTATTTTAATATTTGTATTTATTCATTTATTTATATGTTTACATTTATTTATTTACTTACTCTTTTATTCACCTATTTTAGTCTATTTTTATTTATTTATTTAAAAAAAATATTTATTTATATAAAAATTATTTACCAATTTAGTTACTTTAAACTAATTTTTAAATCTTATTTATTTATTTAAATATTTTTATTGATTCATTTATTTACAAACTCATCATTTTTTTCTTTATTCTAATATAATTTTTTAATGTATTTATTAATTTGTGTATTTACTTATTTTAATCTATTTTTATTTATTTATTTAAATATTTATATACTAATTTAATTATTTAAAAAAAATTAAATCTTATTTATTTAAATATTTTTATTGATTCATTTATTTACATACTCGTCGTTTTGTTTCTTATTTTAATGTATTGTTTTTATTATTTTAATCATTTTTAAAATGTATTTATTAATTTATGTATTTACTTATTTTAATCTATTTTTATTTCTAGGCCTAATTATTTATTTACTTACTAATTTACTTATTTTAAACTTCTTTATTTATTGATTTAAATATTTTTATGTATACACGTTTACTTATTTTAATCTCTTTTTTTTTTTTTTTAAATTTATTTATGTATTAAAATAAATTATTTATTTATATACATTTTTACAACTTATTCTAGTCTATTTTTATTTAATTTTTTAATCAAAAATTATTTAAAATATATACAGTATATATATAAAATAAATGACACTTTTATTTTATTTATTCATATCATTTTGTGGGGAAATGGTTCTTTTAAGAGCTGTTCACTGAATGGTTCCTCTATGGCAAACCCTTTGGGCTTTTATTTTTAAGAATGTACTGTAAAGATCGATCCGTGTTGACTTCAGAAAGACTGTAATAATAGCGGCTCCCGTATGTGTTGTGGCTTCAGATTCCCGCCCATAGTGGCGTCTGTGGTCATGTGACCGTCAGCTGCAGGTGTGCTCATTGTTCACCTGCACTGGATCCGTCTCAAAGGATACAACAAACAGAACTGCCTCTGAAGGAAGACATGTCCGGGCGGAAGAAAAGCCTCATGCGGTCGGATCCCATCTGTAAAACAATATGAGTACAGCTCACTCATTCACAAACACATTCTCTCGCTCAGCACAGCTCAAAAACTCCACACTGCTTTTACTGCAAACACTTCCTGCCGTATTATCAGATGAAAACAGAATGAACTGAACTGAGCTGAATAATGAGATGGTTTTCTTCTGCTTTATAGCTGAAATTAATTCATAATTGAGGAGTTTTGACCCATCTGAATCGAGTCATCTGAGTCATCTGAATCGAGTCATCTGAGTCATCTGAATCGAGTCATCTGAATCGAGTCATCTGAGTCATCTGAATCGAGTCATCTGAATATCGTTCATGTGTTGAACACAAAAGAGATCCTGAAGAATGTTTCCATACGCTGGAAGTCAATGGGACATTACCGTCTTTGTTTCTGACACTCGAAGGATTTATTCTTTATCAATATTTTTGCACTTTTTCCCAGCATGCACTTTGTAAATATTGACTCTCCATAAAACAGTAAGTGGGGAAAGGTTTAGTCTGACGTCTGAGGAAACGTAACCTTTCACTGCACAATATCTCTTCAGACGGAGGAAATCCCAACAGAGTTCCCAATATTCCCTATTCTGAGCCTCTGGTCACCTGACACATTCTCTTTAATCGTTTATTTTTTTTATCAATTTTTTTACATGTATTTATTAATTTATGTATTTACTTATTTAATACATCAATTAAAATAGATTAAAACAAGTAAATAAACAAATATAAATATTTAAATGAATAAAGAAGTTTAAAATAAGTAACTTAAGTTAATAAGTCAAGAGAAATTGTTTATGAATAAATATTTTTATTTTTTAATTAAATAAATACAATTGATTAAAATAAGTAAATACATAAATTATTAAATACATTAAAAAAATATTAAAATAAATGAAAAATAGATTAAAATAAGTAAATAAACGAGTATGTAAATAAAAACATTTAAGTAAATAAATAAGACTTAAAAAAACTAAATGAGTAAATAAAAAAAATGGTATTTATTTATTTAAAATGGCATTTATTTAATTTAAAAAAGTATTTATTTATTTTAAAAAATTATTTATTTATATAAAAAAATATTTACCAATTTAGTTACTTTAAACAAATTTTTTTTAATCTTATTTATATATTTAAATATTTTTATTGATTCATTTATTTACATACTCATTTATTACTATACTCATTTTGATACTATTCATTTAATTAGATATATTTCGTTTTTTTTTCCTTATTTTAATAACATTTTTAAAATGTATTCATTAATTTATGTATTTACTTATTTTAATCTATTTATTTAAAAAATATTTATTTATATAACATTTTTATTTTACACAATTTAGTTACGTATTTTAAACTAATTTTTTAAATCTTATTTATTTATTTAAATATTTTTATTTATTCTTTTATTTACAAGTTTATTTTTCTTATTGTAATGTTTATTTTTTATTTTAAAAATAAATAAATAAATAAATAAATATATATATATATATATATATATATATATATATTAGTTATTTTTATAATATATTTATTCATTTATGTATTTACTTATTTTAATCTATATTTATTTATTTAAAAAATAAAAATATTTATTTATAAACTATTTTAGGCCTATTTATTTATTTGCTTACTAATTTAGTTACTTATTTTAAACTTCTTTATTTATTGATTTAAATATTTTTATTTAAAAATATTTAGTTACTTTTTTCCATCTATTTATTTTAATCTTTAAATATTGTAATTTATCCATTTATTTATTTACTTATTTTAAGCTATTTTTATTTATTTTAATCTAATTTTATTAATTAATTAATGTATTTACTTTAATTTTAATTCATTTTTATTTAATTAAAAATATAATCATTTATTTATATATTACCATTTTTATTTATTTACTCATTTAGTTACTTATTTTAAACAAATTTTTTAAATCTTATTTATTTATTTAAATATTTGTATTTATTCATTTATTTACATATTTGTTTATTTACTTATTTTAATCAATTTTATTTATTTATTTAAAAAATAAAAATATTTATTTATAGACAATTTCTCTTTATTTAGTTACTTATTTTAAACTTCTTTATTCATTTAAATATTTGTATTTATTTTTTTATTTTTTATTTTAATCTAATTTTATTGATTAACTTATTTACTTATTTTATAATCTATTTTAATTTATTTAATTTATATATTAAAATAAAAAGTAAAATTATTTATTTATATAGAATTATTAGCTCAAAAAGCTCAGATATGAGAGTTTCATCACTGCATTATTATTATTATTATTATCATGTGTGAAAGAGTCATAATGAAGAATGATGTGTCCAAACCCTTGACTGATACTACAAACGCAAATGATTTAATAAACACACACCATAACGGGTGATAAGAGCATGCAGAAGCTGTGAGGGCCACTAGATGGCGATGCATCCCATCATTTACAGAAACAACTCGAACCCTTCCATTCAGATCATCCTTCATGGACATTATGTGCTCATATAACGGAGAGATAAAACCCTTATTCTGAGATTACATGAAATTATCAATCATTTGATCAAATAAATAACACTAATATTAAATAATTTCATGCTAAATGAATCAGAGGCTATATATTTTAGGCCACTAACCATGTAAATGTCAATAAAAACTGATTATCTGTTATTTATACAGTAGTTATTTCAGTAAATATTTAGTGTATATGTGGGTTCACATTTTAACTGGAATTAGTGGTGAACAAAATATATAAATAAAAGAAAATAAAGAATAAAACTTGTTTTATTTCAGCTCCCCAAGGCAACTTGATAAACATTAATAATAATTAAAAAAAAAATGATATAGACATATTTAAAAAAGAAACAACACACTTTAACTAAAATAAAAATGAAAACAGAAAATATAAAAAATAATTGCTAATTCAAAATATTAATAAAAATGATACTAAAATAACACTAGATTGATCTTCTGCATTAAAGTGACATTTATAATCATTTCAAACGTATAATATATATATATAATTTACCAATTTAGTTACCTATTTATTTTATTAATTCGTTTTAATTTTATTTTTTTTATTTTAAATGTATTTATTAATTAATTAATGTATTTACTTATTTTAATCTAGTTTTATTTATTTCAAAAATATTTATTTATATACATATTTTTATTAATTTACTAATTTAGTTACTTATTTTAAAGAAATTGTTTAAATCTTATTTATTTATTTATTTTTAAAAAATTATTTATTCATTTATTTACATATTTATTTTTCTTATTTTAATGTGTTTATTATTTATTTTAATCATTAAACATTGTTATTCATTCATTTGTTTACTTTTTTATTTACTTATTTTAATCTTTTTTATTTTAATCTAATTATATTAATGCATGTATTTACTTATTTTAATCTATTTTTATTTATTTTAAAAATAATTTATTTATATAATAATAAAATTATTGACTAATTAGTTATTTTAAATTGTTTATCTTATTTATATATTTAAATATTTGTATTTATTCATGTATTTGCATAATTGTTTATTGTTTATTTATTTTAATCATTTTTAAATGTATTTATTAATTTATGTATTATGTATAATTTATTTAAAAAGATTTATTTATAGACAATTTCTAAAAACTATATAGACATTTAAAAAAGAAACAACACACACTAACTAAAATAAAAATGAAAACAGAAAATATAAAAACAAAAGCTCATTCAAAATAATAAAAATGATATTAAAATAACACTAGAACGTTTATAATAATTTCCACCGTCTGAAGTCATTTGAATTGACTGATTTCTATAATAATAATAATAATAATTAGTGTTTTGGTTTTGCATGCACTTTAACAGCAGATGAGCCAGAAGAAAGCACACATAAGCCAATCAGGGAAAACTACAGACAAATATGTCTCAATGCAAACACCAGGCACTTGTTAATATCCGAGGTCACACAGACTGAAGCTCTGAGGTCAAAGTTCACGAAGCTCCTGACCTTTGAATCCCTCACAGCTTCCCGCCTCCTTTTACAGCCGGTTGTCATGGAAACGAGTGTACACTACAGTAGCAAAGTTCAGTCTGAAAGCACAGAGAGCATGTTAGCCATAGAAACCTTCATCTGTCCGTGTTCTCTTAAAGTGACCGATGAGTTTGACATCAACATATATGAAGTGTGTTTCCTCTTACTATTTTCTCAATAGGCCTCAAAAATACCTTGCAAAAACGCCTTTCGTTGTTACAATCAGGTCAGAGGAGGAGTAAGACCAATACTTGCTTAAAACGCATTTCTGACATTTTATGTGTGTGTGTGTGTGTGTGTGTGTGTCATTAATATCTGAATCGGATGGCAAAGATTAGCGTTCATATAACCAGTGCCTGTAAACATATTGAGTGATTCAAACAGGTTAATATTATAAAAAACATGAACATAATATACATGTCAAAATAATATTTACGTTTTTTTCTACTCATTATAGTGCTGTACTGTTAGATGTTTGATTTATTTACTTGCTCATTTTCTTATTTTAATATTTTTTATTTTAATTAAATTTGTATCGTATTTATTAATTCATTTATTTACTTATTTTAATCTATTTTGTATTTATTTAAAAAAAATATTTAAACACTATTACTATTTTTATTTATTCTAATATTGTATTTATTAATTTACTTATTTTAATCTATTTGTTATTATTTTGGTCTTAACTACTTAATTTATTTGAATGTATTTTTATTTATGTATTTAATTATTCATTTATATACAACTTTTATTTATTTATTCATTTAGTAATTTATTTATTTACTTGTTTTACTCATTTTTATTAATTAATGTATTTTTTATTTATTTTTATGTATTTTTATTTATGTATTTAAATAAATAAAATTATTTATATACAATATTTATTTATTTACTTTTAATTTATTTAAATAATTGTAATTTATTTATTCATATTATTTTGTTTCATTTATTCATATTATATATATATTTACCTTAAACATATCTATTTATTTAAATATTCTAATCTTATTTATTTTTATTCAAATATTTTTTATTTATTAATTTATTATTTAAATATTAATTTACTTATTTTAATCTAATTTTTACTAATTGCTTTATTTAATTGCATTTTTAATTTATTTTAATGTATTTTTATTTGTGTTTAAATAGAATTATTTATTTATATACATTTTTAATGTATCTATTTACTTATTTTAATGTATTTATTAAATAATGTTATTTATTTATATTATTTTTTCATTTATTCATATTATATGTATTTAGTTAAACGTATCCATTTATTTAAATATTCTAATATATTTATTAATAATATAAATAAAATAATGTATTAATATATATTTTTTATGTATTTATTTACTTATTAAAATTTTTTTTTGTGTGTGTGTGTGCGTGTTTGCGTGTGTGTGAGTGCGTGTGTGTGTTGTTCTAGTGCGCACACTGTTGCAGACTGCAGTGGGGGAGGGTGTACAGTATCACACACACTGACTGTGACTGCAGGCGCCCTTCCCCCACTCGCCGCTGGAGGTCACATGACCCGGTGGGGCGGGTGGGGGAGGCCGATTCAACCTGTTCTTTGTTAGGAGGTCAGCGCTCGCTCCTACCGTACGCCCGCTAAATGATGTGCACTCCAACACACACACATCACAAAACAACATTAACCACATCCGTCAAGCTCTACAAAGGCCAAACGCAGAGTAACACTACAGTCACATGACACATGCTATTCACTCATACACAGTACAAAAAAAAGTTTGCTGTAGAAAGACTTTCACTCAAAAATAGCCAGTAAATTAATTACAAAGAAGCTCCAAGTAATAAGTAGAAAGACTGAAATACTATTAGTATCTTTATTTACAACTACGAAAAATAATTTTTTTAGAGTGTATCTTCACTTCTACTAAAGCTTTGAAATCTAATTTGCATCCCATTAAAGAGCCGCTTACGTGACACCATTTTAACTTTTAACTGAAAACTTTTTATGTCGTTCATTTAAACGGCAACGGCGTTTTGTGGGCCTGAAAATGCAACGTTAAAAATGGTTTGCTTTAAAGTGCAAGTTTTTGAAATCGATACCATTATCGTCTCCGTGTAAACTACAAAAACGTGCATTTTTGGAAACGGTGACATTGTGTACATGCGTGTTACGTGTTCAGTCTATGACGTGTAATGTTTATTTCGTTTATCGTCGCCACCTACTGGCCAGGCAGCAGAATACAGCGTTTCTAGTCGTTTTCACAAATCCAAACGTTGTCATCTGTACGCAAAACGTTTCAAAAACGCACATTTTCACGTTTTATAACCAAATGTGACGCACGTTTGAAGATTGTTTTCGAATAATGACTTAAATTTCACAGAAGATTTGGAATACGGTGCATTTTTATAACTAGCATAAAAATAGTACATGAATTGTGCATTATTATTAAAAATAGTACAATCGTGCATTATATTATGGTGTTTTTAGTCCTTTATTGATCTGAATAACAGCGTAGCTGGGTATAAAATAACTGAAAATGCATTAATAACTAACAATTTGCAATACATTTGTTACATTATGTATTAAAGGTGCAGTAAGCGATTTCTGAGAAACAAAGTGGATCAGACCGACCACCAAAACACACTTCTAGCCAATCAGCAGTAAGGGGCGTGTCCACTCATGAGCAGGGAGGTGCCTGTGTTGCATAGCGTGTTTGTGAATTTGGGGGCGGGGCTATCAAGATAGGGGTGTGGTCATTTTGGGTAGGAGGTGGGGCGTGTGTGTTTTGGTGATTTCAAAATATCAACAGCGTTTCTCAGAAATCGCTCACTGCACCTTTAATCTTTGTTAGAGTTAGTTAATAAAAATACAGCTGTTAGTTCACCTTAGTTAATATTAAAGGGATAGTTCACCCAAAAATGAACATTTTGTCATCATTTACTCACCCCCTCAAACCTGTATAAATATCTTTGTTCTGCTGAACACAAAGGAAGATATTTTGAAGAATGTTTGTAACCAAACAGTTTCTGCTCCTCAAAATATCTCCCTAATGTCGTTATCTAACTAATGTAGTTAATTAATGTTAACACTTGAAACCTTAGTAAAGTGTTACCAATAATAACTGCATATGTGGACACTGAGATTGATTTTCGAGTGAACTGGCCCTTTAACAGTGATTGGTGTTTGTGACACAGAGGAGATTTGCTCTCACTGATCCAAGAGATTGCAATCTTTGCTGTGCACACTAGTTAGGGAACAACAACACAACTAAGAAATACATATTTAACAGCGCTTGAGAACAAACACTCAATTTGCCGATCAGTCCAGCACAACTGACTCAGGATTACATTAAACATCAAGTAGAATCAAAATCAAATACTGAAATGTATTATTATTACCGACCAATATTTCCAGATGAAAACAACTGCTGTCTATAAAGAGTTATATGGATGAGGAAATAAACGTCCAATCAATGTAATCAACTTCCAGTGCAATGTAATATAATGTGATATATATTAAATAAATAAAAATAAATATATATATATATATATTTATATATATATATATATATAAAATAAATGTGTGTATATATATATATATATATTTTTTTTTTTTTTTTATTGTTGATATGGCATTGATGGAGCTATATATATTTTAACAGTAAAGCATTTTTATTCAAAATTGAATTGAAATGCAAAATGATTTGTTTTTTATTTTTTATTTATATAAAATGTAATTAAAATGCTAAATTACACATTTACATTTTAAACAGTAAAGCATTTTTATACAACATTGAATTAAAAATGTAAACTATTTTTTCAAATAGTAAGGCTTTTTTATATAAAATTGCATTAAAATGCTAAATTATTTATTTTAAATTTTAAATAGTAAGGCTTTTTTTTATACAAAATTGTATTAAAAATGCTAAATTATATTTTATTATACACACACAATACAGTCGATATGACTTGGGTCCCTTCTTTAATGGGACCGGGGACCACTACCAGTGTCATTAACATCTTTAAATGTAAAGAAAAATACAGTAAAATAGTGAAATATTATAATATTTAAAAAAAAAAAATCTCTTCTGCTCACCAAGGCTATGTTTATCTGATCATAAATCCAGTAAAACAGTGAAATATTACTCCAGTGTAAATCATCTGTTCTCTATGTGAATATATAGTAAAGTGTAATTTATTCCTGTGATCAAAGCTGAATTTATCATCATTACTCCAGTCTTCAGTGTCACATGATCCTTCACAAATCATTCTCATATGAGGATTTGATGATCAACAAACATTTATGATTATTATCAGTGTTCATATTTCTGTGGATTCTTTCTCATGTTTCTTTGATGACTAGAAAGTTCAGCATTTATTTGAAATAGAATCTTTTGTAACATTATAAATGTCACTTTTGATTAATTTAATGCGTCCTTGCTGAATAAAAGCATCAATTTCTTTAAAAACACTTGAGTATACACATATATCTATAAGAAATGCATCTATTGTGTTAGTAAGCCGTTGCGTAGATTCTCCAGTGTTTACGGCTGTGGTAGGAATGTGTCACACTAATGTACGCCTGTCTTGTTATTTACTTTCTGAATGTGAATGACTGTGCAGCGCGAAAGGAGAATTAATCAGCCACGGCGTGACCTTACAGGCGCAAAAGACAGGCGAGACGTGTCTGCGGTAATGTTGCATCATAACAACTACACAAGTGTACAGATAATCTCATAAAAGTCAAACATTACGTGAAACACATTGTGAAGTGATTATACAGTGGGCTGTTGAGAATGTTCTGGCAACACTCTAGTTTATGAAATTATTGTATCACAAAATAATAAAACCTAAAAATATGTCCTAACCAGACATGACATGATAAGATAACAGCTATCTTTCCCACGTAAATCTGGGCTTTATGACAGGGCATTGACCGGTCACATGGTTTCTGTGTCACACTGGTTAGCTCCGCCCCCAGTGGAAAATGACTGTGTATTAAATATCAAATATGGTTTGACTGGTTGTGAATGTGTACATGCTTAGAGTAGTTTAAACGTTCTGTAAACGTTCTGTCACTCAAAAACTCTGCAATGTTCTGGGAACATTAGTTTATGGTTATTATGGTTATGCTCCTGCACGTCATTTATGCTTCACTAGAACATATTTAACAATGAGAGGCACAAGATGGCGATGACGGTGGTATTTCGCAGTGGATGTGTTCGGATTTTGCGCTGTTGAATAACCAGGTTTAAGGTCAGTTGCTCATTTTTCCATTGTGGGTCACAAAGAGCAAAACTCCCTCCCCCTCCCCCTCTTCTGTGGCTGTGGCTCAACACCTAGTGAGCTCCCTACCTAGACAACACTAGGAAACAAAGCTAATATTGATTTATTTTAAATGTATTTATTGCAAAATCACTTTATGACTGTATAAAACAAGTTAAAAAAAATGTTGAATTGCAACATGTTTTTAGTATTTTTCAATTGGTGCATTGCTCATACACTTATACACAGATGTTTTGGTAGTTTAATAAGTGATCAGACACAATTTTCATCTGCTGGACAATTAAACGGGTGAAAAACCCACAGATGCACATTAAAAAAGGATATCTACAGACTGTGTGTATATAATACAATATAATTTTGCATTTTTAATGCAATTTTGTATAAAAAAGCCTTACTATTTAAAACTTTAAATAAATAATTTAGCATTTTTATTAAGTTTTGTATAAAAAAGCCTAACTTCAATGTATATAATTTTGTATATAAAAAGCTGTTCAAATATACTAATATATATTAGTATTCCATATTCCATATCAACAATTTAAATATATATATATATATATAATAAAATAATGTGATCAGCATCTATCAACAGTGGCCAAGGCTCATTGATGCACGTGGTATATAGGCTATATATAGCATTTCTAATTCAATGTTCTATAAAAGTGCTTTACTGTTTAAAATAAAGTATATATAATTTAGCATTTTTAATTCAGATTTGCATATAAAAAGCTTACTATTTAAAAATTTAAATACATAGTTCGCATGTTTAATTCAGTTTTATATAAATAAAAAACAAATAATTTTGCATTTTTAATTGCAAAAAACTTTACTGTTTAATATATATTTATATATAACTGTTTAATATATATAGCATTTTTAATTTAATGTTCTATAAAAATGCTTTACTGTTTAAAATTAAAAATTATATAGCATTTTCAATTAAATTTTCCATAGAATGCTTTACTGTTTAAAATCCAAAACATATATAATTTTACACTTTTTTTATTCAATTTTCTGTAAAAAAAAAAAAATATATATATATATACTACAGAAATAGTAAGAGTAGTATGCTAGTGTGTTATTGAGTCGCTGTCTAGTTAGGGCGCACACTCGGATTGGGAACACCGCCCCCCCGCTCGCTCTGCTGTAGTAAGTGTGTGCGCTGCTGTCTGTCTTCCGACGCTCCATTCTGTGAGAAACACACAGGAAACTTGTCTAAAAACACACATGATCGACATTTAAACGTGAACTTTGGCACATGAACCCTCGACTATTGTTTCACAGCGATCTTTTAACGGAATAACCGCCGATAACGGTCGCAGCCGCTGAGGGGAAATCTGACTGAGGAAGATGGGTGTAAAGTCGCAGTTTGCACACTGAAGTTGGGGGACATTTTCCTAGTGGAAGTGAAAGAGAAGCGGGAACCTGAATCTTGGCGGTAAGAACTTTTTCTGTGTGGATTATGCTCGTAAATCTCTGTGAGGAAACTCGACTGAATGTGTGCCGCTGCTCGACACGCATGTTTGAACTTTCCCACTCACCTCTAAAGCCCCTAAAGTCTTATTTCCACCGTGTTGAATGTTTGTTGGCCACCTCAGAAGGTGATGGACACTCAGTAGAGCTCATTTCGTGTTGTTTTTGTCCTAATACACGCTGAGAGAAGCCGCCAGATGCAGCACATGCTTCAGATGAGGCGGGTGGGGGAGGGGCCGATCCGCACTAGTTAGGCTACTAGTAGATAGTTAGTACTTCAGATATTAATGTGTGTTACTGCAGTGAGATTTGTTATTAATTTAACAGTTTATTGAACCTTTATATATATATAAATTTTTATATATATATATATATATATATATATATATATATATATATATATGAGTATCAAATGTGATAAATGAGGCTTTATAGGGTTAAACTGTATTGTTATTATTTTACAGTAAAATGATTTAAGTGTATTTTGCTGTACCTCAGGATTGTTACAGTATTCAGGGTTCAGCTGAAAGCCTCCATCACTTGTTGATTTATCAGTGATTTAGCAGCTTGAATCACAGAAGACAGTTCACTGATCCATGAGGGAAAATATTAAGGTTATGTTTTTAATTATAGGCTTTTTCATTTATGATGAGACATGATTTGAGGTCTGCGTCCAGATCTGATCGCTTATCATCGCTATGAAAGCTTGTTTTCGCCGCTGAATAAAAAATAAAAAAGTTACACTTTCTCACCATTCTGACTTTTTTCCCCACGCAATTGTGAGTTATAAAGTCAGAATTGAGAGATATAAACTCAAAATTGTGAGTTATAAAGTCAGAATTGAGAGATATAAACTCAAAATTGTGAGTTATAAAGTCAGAATTGAGAGATATAAACTCAAAATTGTGAGTTATAAAGTCAGAATTGAGAGATATAAACTCAAAATTGTGAGTTATAAAGTCAGAATTGAGAGATAGTCAGAATAGAGAGACATAAACTTAAAAACTTGAGTTATAAAGCCATAATTGTGAGGCATAAACTTAGATATTGTGAGTTATAAAGCCATAATTGAGACATAAACTTAAAAAATTGTGAGTTACAAAGTCAGAATTGAGATATAGCCTGAACTCGAAATTGTGAGTTATAAAGCCATAATTGAGATATAAGATCAAAATTGTTACAAAGTCAAAATTGTGAGATATAAACTTAGAAATTGTGAGTTATAAAGCCATAATTGAGATATAAGATCAAAATTGTTACAAAGTCAGAATTGTGAGATATAAACTTAGAAATTGTGAGTTATAAAGCCATAATTGTGAGACATAAACTTAAAAAATTGTGTTACAAAGTCAGAATTGAGAGATATAAACTCGAAATTGTGAGTTATAAAGCCATAATTGAGACATAAGCTCAAAATTGTGAGTTACAAAGTCAGAATTGAGATATAGTCAGAATAGAGAGACATAAACTTAAAAAATTGAGTTATAAAGCCATAATTGTGAGACACAAACTTAAAAAATTGAGTTACAAAGTCAGAATTGAGATATAGCCTAAACTCGAAATTGTGAGTTATAAAGCCATAATTGAGACATAAGCTCAAAATTGTTACAAAGTCAGAATTGTGAGACATAAACTTAGAAATCGTGAGTTATAAAGCCATAATTGAGATATAGCCTGAACTCGAAATCGTGAGATAAATAAACCAAAATTAGTCTACCTTTTTTATTTTTTTATTCTGTGGCGGAACAAGCTTCCATAGGCCGCTGACCGTGCTGCAGTTTGTACTTGCGTATATTAATGTTGGCCTACTGTACTACAGTACAGCTAATTTCTGAATATTTGGACAGAAGGTAAGAGTTTCATTCAGAGTTGAGTTTTCAACACCAGACATTAGATCAGCTGCTCTGTTACACACAGTTTCTACAGAAATCAGTGAGGATTCATGTCTTAATATTCTGTAATAAAATTCCAAAATTTATATTATTTTTCTCTCTCAAATTGTCACTATTAAAGCGATAGTTCACCCAAAAATGAAAATCCCATGATTTACTCTCCCTCAAGCCATCCTAGGTGTGTATGACACAATCAGAGTTATATTAATAAATGTCCTGGCTCTTCCCAGCTTTATAATGCCAGTGAATGGTAACTGAGATTAAAAAAAAGTGCGTCCCTCCACCATAAAAGTAATCCACACGACTCCAGGGGTTAATAAAGGCCTTCTGAAGCCAAGAAACATATCCATATTTATAACTTTATAAACTATAATCACTGGCTTCTGGTAACGGCCGCACAAAAATACATATTACATGCATAACAAACATATTGGTTCAATTTTTTTAAAACAATTTTTCTTGATGCCTCTCAGTATTCGTCCACCATTTTTTTTGCCACTGAGCTCATTGCAATGCATTATGGGATTGCTTTCTCTGCACCTATGCAGATGAAACGCAGTGTGCTTGGAGAGAAAGACGGTATTGTTTTTAAAGATGTATTTTAGAATTGTTAATGTGAATTAGATTCGGTTCTTCATATGGAGAGCACGTCCACTCCCACAGCTTGTCTCGCTGTTATAAATAGCTTTAGAGTTGTAAATCATTACATGTTGACTGAGTTAATGGTTAATAGGATTGAAGTGAGAGAGTTGTGGTCTTGGGATTTTCTCTGGGATTTGAGCAAAGCCAAATCCGTCTGAAAGAATGATGCCGGAATGGCCTAGTTTTGAAACAGTGTCTTATAATAAAACAGACAAAATGGTTTGCATGTTTTGTTTTTTTGACCCATTTAATATAATGAATATTCATGATATTGGTGATGATTTTACTGGTGATATAAACTTCTACATTTAGTCTTCCAGATGAACTACTGATATATGATGCATGACAAATGCAGGAGGTTGTTTTTAATGAGTTCAGACTGTAAAGAGACATAATTCATAATGATTATTGTGGCTTATTGATGCTAAACACAGACACGGTCAAAGAGTAGATGCCACTAACCCTAACCCCAGTACAGTAAAAGTTTGGGGTTAGTAAGATTTTTAATCATTAAATTGATCAAAAGTGCCAGTAAAGACATTTATAATGTTACAAAAGATTCTATTTCTGATAAATGCTGAACTTTTGAACTTTCTGTTCATCAAAGAATCCTGAGTAATAAAACGTATCACAGTTTCCACAGAAATATGAACACTGATAATAATCATAAATGTTTGTTGATCATCAAATCCTCATATGAGAATGATTTGTGAAGGATCATGTGACACTGAAGACTGGAGTAATGATGATAAATTCAGCTTTGATCACAGGAATAAATTACACTTTACTATATATTCACATAGAGAACAGCTGCTTTACACTGGAGTAATATTTCACTGTTTTACTGGATTTATGATCAGATAAATGCAGCTTGAGCAGAAGTGTTTATTTTTCCCATTTCAATGGTTAAGTTAAATTTTAGTAATCAAAAAACATGTCTCATGAAACTTATACAATTTAACAACAATTTATTAAAAGTTTAACAAAAATTACGTGATTAGTGCCCTGTGAAATACGTTTTACTCTACCGTTTTATTTTTTTTACCAAATTCTGCGTTAATTTTAATGGTTTGATTAAATTTTAATAATCAAAAAGCATCTCTAATTAATTGAATTCATAAAAACAACAATTTATTTATTTATTTAAAAATAAAATTTCATTTCTAAGAAACTTTTTTTTTTTTTCAGAAATTGTGTATTTTAATTTTAAAACATTAATTTAGCCTAATTTATCTTTTATTCATATGCAATTAAACAAACTTTTTTGTCAAACAAAGTGCTGCACAAAAAAATTAAGTTTTAATAATAATTTATTATCATTAGTGTTAGCATTATTATTACATTGAGAATGTAATTGAGCAAAATTCTACTGTACAACAGTAATATATATTTCTATCACAATTTTCAAAGTTAAACCGAACCTTTATTTTGACGGGTTGTCGTGAAGATCTTTGAGTTTCTGTGTGTTTATGATATTATGATTTTTCTCAGATGAAATGCGGATAAAGTGACTCTGGAGATGAAGTTCATGCATTTAAATAGTCTTCTTACAGACACTAGTCTATATCGTAATCTGAATTAAGTGCTGACCTGCTTTTGATTTATTCATGAAAAATTTGACATTCTGTGAGTTTCCGCGTTATATCATAAATTCTGTTTTTATGACTGGATTTCGAGGTTCCGTCCGTGTTTTCTGCGTCGCGGGAATCAATAAGGGTCTACAGAAGAGACTTCTTTATAAGCATTGAACCTCTTATAGCCCTCAAACTGTTGAATATAGTTCAACACATGTTGACGATGCTGCTGTTTTCGGGATGTTTTTGCATGGTGTCAAAAGTTGAAGATGGAGTACAAAGATTAGGATTTTTTTCTGGTCTGAAAATCATAATTCAAACATGACATGAATGCAGAAGCATTACTTCTGTGTGATGATGGATTTCCTATAATATTAATTTGACTCATAGTCTGATGTCAGACTGATTCATTCTTTGGTTATGAATCATCTGTTCTTTTGTTTTTTAGCCTTCCAACTATATAGAGAAAATAGTCAAATGCGATGATGCACTTTTCATTGTATAAGAAGTATTTAATTCACTGGATTATGTTATATGATTCTTGGTCATATTGTACCCCAGATGTATACGCCTGTGAGATTCCAGTGCTAAACATGCACAATGATACACAACAATACAGGACTGATATATTGCATTAGAGGAGTGTGTTTGTGTGAATGTGTGTTATGGTGTTTGGACTGGAATGGGCTGTAATGTGCATGTTGACGTGATACACAGGATCTCCATGGCGATGTTGTTTCAGACGTTATTAAGGCTGGTGAGGTCGGGCATAAACGTCCCTGCCATCAGATATTTTACATGTGTTTATACGCCGATCAGGCATAACATTATGACCTAATATTGTGTTGGTCCCCCTTTTGCTGACCCGTCGAGGCATGGACTCCACTAGACCCCTGAAGGTGTGCTGTGGTATCTGGCACCAAGATGTTAGCAGCAGATCCTTTAAGTCCTGTAAGATGCGAGGTGGGGCCTCCATGGATCAGACTTGTTTGTTCAGCACATCCCACAGATGCTCGATTGGATTGAGATCTGGGGAATTTGGAGGCCAAGTCAACACCTCAAACTCGTTGTTGTGCTCCTGAACCATTTGTGCTTTGTGGCAGGCGCATTATCCTGCTGAAAGAGCCACAGCCACCAGGGAATACCGTTTCCATGAAAGGGTGTACATGGTCTGCAACAATGCTTAGGTAGGTGGTACGTGTCAAAGTAACATCCACATGGATGGCAGGACCCAAGGTTTCCCAGCAGAACATTGCCCAAAGCATCACACTGCCTCCGCCGGCTTGCCTTCTTCCCATAGTGCATCCTGGTGCCATGTGTTCCCCTTTCTATCAGAACCAGCATTAACTTCTTAAGCAATTTGAGCTCCAGTAGCTCGTCTGTTTGATCGGACCACACGGGCCAGCCTTCGCTCCCCACGTGCATCAATGAGCCTTGGCCGCCCATGACCCTGTCGCCGGTTCACCACTGTTCCTTCCTTGGAGCACTTTTGATAGATACTGACCACTGCAGACCGGGAACACCCCACAAGAGCTGCAGTTTTGGAGATGCTCTGACCCAGTCGTCTAGCCATCACAATTTGGCCCTTGTCAAACTCGCTCAAATCCTTACACTTGCCCATTTTTCCTGCTTCTAACACATCAACTTTGAGGACAATATGTTCACTTGCTGCCTAATATATCCCACCCACTAACAGGTGCCGTGATGAAGAGATAATCAGTGTTATTCACTTCAACTGTCAGTGTGTATGTGTGTGTATACATATAAAGTGCTGCTTCAATAAACTCATTCTTTACGCTATTTCACTCTCTTGAAGTTTATTCAGACGTGCTGTGCTCTTGATGTCCCTCTCAGGTGGCGTCGTGTTGGACAGGAGTGCGTCTGCTGCTCGTCGATGACTTCGTGGGTCATAATGTTATGCCTGATCAGTGTGTGTATATCACACACACTGTATCTCGGCGCACTCGCTTCATTGTTCTTGTTTTGCTCATGAGCTGCACGAACCTCAAAACTACACACTCTAATGATGATGACCACTGTCGTTAAGTTTTATGGGTTAAACTATTATCAACAATTAATCAATCGATGATTAATCGTTAGCATCACTAGTTGTTATCGTTCAAATCGTTACGATAAAATATAATAAGCGATTAAAAATCGGTCATTTTTATTTCATCGGATAAAGTCATAAAATATTGTTAGTTTCTAAAACTATTATAAACGTTTGTTAATTAAAATGAAGCTGAACTAAAATAGAATATATTAGATAATAAGATAAAGCACTTCAAATACTAACTAAAACTGAATAAAAAACTAATAAATGAAAAAGGCATGTAACAAAATTAAGCTAAAACTATAATGC
>CM077172.1:1085872-1240872 GCA_039654105.1 Coreius guichenoti | reverse complement strand
CTTGGGTCCTGCCATCCATGTGGATGTTACTTTGACACGTACCACCTACCTAAGCATTGTTGCAGACCATGTACACCCTTTCATGGAAACGGTATTCCCTGGTGGCTGTGGCTCTTTCAGCAGGATAATGCTCCTGCCACAAAGCACAAATGGTTCAGGAATGGTTTGAGGAGCACAACAACGAGTTTGAGGTGTTGACTTGGCCTCCAAATTCCCCAGATCTCAGTCCAATCGAGCATCTGTGGGATGTGCTGAACAAACAAGTCCGATCCATGGAGGCCCCACCTCGCAACTTACAGGACTTAAAGGATCTGCTGCTAACATCTTGGTGCCAGATACCACAGCACACCTTCAGGGGTCTAGTGGAGTCCATGCCTCGACGGGTCAGCAAAAGGGGGACCAACACAATATTAGGTCATAATGTTATGGCTGATCGGTGTATATATATATATATATTAGGGCTGTCAAGCAATAAAAATGTTACGTTAATTAATCACAATTTAATCGCACATCAAATGATTTTTTTATATATATATACATTTATTTGTATTTTTTCTAAAAGCTTCATACATTATAATAACTTTTCCCCACAACAACCCTTTCTGCCGAAATAATTAAATATGCATAAAAATATCAATATAACAATAATACTAATCCTAGTAATAAAGAAATGTATTAAAAATATGTAAATAAACTTTACAATAATGTACACATTTACAAAGGAACATAATATAATCAGCCTTTACTTTTGATATAAAAGTTGCTTGTCTGGTTTTTGTGAGGGGAAATGTTTGATTCTTGTCCGATTGGTTTGTGCGGCAGGTTTCTCTCACTCAGCGTTCACGTTTGGCATCGAGAGTCACATCAGTCAGTCGAACATCAACGGGACGCTGGTGCCCCCTGCTGCGCTCATCTCCGTCCTGCAGAAGGGACTTCAGTATGTGGAGGCCGAGATCAGCATCAATGAGGTGACGGACGCTCCATCCTTCCTCCACATTAATCAGATTATTCCCCAAGGCTTCGAACACTTTGGTTTATCTAGATAAATGATTTTCACCGGCTTCAAGTCATAATAATAAATAGCTTTTGTTTTTTTATTTATCAAAATGCTTAATTATATTCAGGAATAAACATTTACACTGAGAAGAAGCGAAAGTGAACAATTATGGCAACATCATAAATGTAGTGTTTTAGTATCATGGAGAAACTGAAATATTATTTTTTTATTTGTTTTTTTATGTCTGTATAGTTTTTATTTCAGTGTTAGTACATCAAGTTAAACTAAATGCTAAAAAAAGTATAAAATAGTTACGTTTTATTTTATTTCAAGGATTTCAGGATCTGAACTTTTGAACATTGATATTAAAAAAAAAAAAAACATAAGCAATGATGCTTTGCATTTTTAGCTTTTTTTTTTTTTTCAAATCAAAATGCTTAATTATATTCAGGAATAAACTAAGGATTTTATTGTTCGCCACTTTTTTTTTTTTTTTTTTCTTTTTTCATTTTAACAAAAATTAAAAAATTATGGCAACATCATAAATGTAGTGTTGTTTTAGTATCATTGAGAGACTGAAATAGTTTTATCATATTTTTTTATTGTTTTTTTATGTCTGTATAGTTTATTACATTTTTATTTCAGTCTGTTATTTTAGTACATCGTTACTAAATGTTAAAAAATATATAAAAATAGTTACATTTTATTTTACTTCAAGGAACGAAAATGTTTCGTTCACTAATAACCCTGATCTGAACTTTTGAACATTGATATTTAAAAAAAACAACATTTAAACCTTTATCTTAATCTCTTGAAATTATATATGATTTTTAAAATGATTACTAATATTTTATTTATATGTAAAATAATAAAATCTTTAACATTTTTCTAGTTATCTAAAATATCTTGAAAACTTGATCACAAATTCATTATTGAAATGGAAAAACTTGCCAAAGGATGTTTTGCTGTAGATGAACTGCTTCTGTTGATTTTAATGTTGCTGATGAATGTTTAAGGATGGCACAGTGTTTGACGGCCGGCCGATCGAGTGTCTGTCGCTCATCGATGCCGTGATGCCAGACGTGGTTCACACCAGAAAGCAGGCCTTCAAAGACAAACTCTCCCAGCAACAGCAGTATCAGGCCGCCGGCTCCACCAACTCACCCGCCGCTCAGTCCCACGCCACGAAGAACGGTGAAACCATGCTCAACGGAGAGGAGAACGGCACCCACGCCCTCAGTAAGTGATTTACTCCACAGAGAAACAAGTTTATCCCGGGAGAGATTGAGGTGGAACAGGCCAGAAACGTGCTTTAAGTACGAGGATGTGAAAGCTTAGCCAACACATTGCAGCTGATTAAATGTGTAGTTTGAATGCACTGTAGGTCATCTTTGATAAAGGCATCGACCAAATACATGAATGCAAATGCAGTGGAAACAAACCTCAGTAAATCAGACGTTTCATGCATTTAAAGGGGCACGTTTGTGCATGAATAAGAGCGTGATCATATCATGTAACGCTAGCCGAAGGATGACGGGAAAAAAACTAATTTTTAACGCGTTAAACTGAAACGCTTAAATTTTGACAGCACTAGTAAGAATTGCTGTTGTGTAAGAAGTGTGTTTGTAATTCCTCTCTGTCAGATAATCATGTGGAGGCCATGGAGGTGGACGGCGAGGTCCAGATTCCTGCCAGTAGAGCCACAGTGTTGCGGGGTCACGAGTCAGAGGTCTTCATCTGTGCCTGGAACCCTGTCACTGACCTCTTGGCTTCAGGGTGAGTCGATCTGGACGCTGACCTCTCTGACCTCAAGGGGGCAGAGGTGAAGGTTTCTGTGATGGTGTTATAGGTTGGATAAGTACAACTCTCACCAAAACTATTGATTTTTCTCCAGAGTTGAGGGAGGGGAGGAGTTGAGGGAAGGGAAGGGAGGAGTTGAGGGAAGGGAAGGGAGGAGTTGAGGGAAGGGAAGGGAGGAGTTGAGGGAGGGGAAGGGAGGAGTTGAGGGAGGGGAAGGGAGGAGTTGAGGGAGGGGAAGGGAGGAGTTGAGGGAGGGGAAGGGAGGAGTTGAGGGAGGGGAGGGGAGGAGTTGAGGGAGGGGAGGGGAGGAGTTGAGGGAGGGGAGGGGAGGAGTAGAGGAGTTGAGGGAGGGGAGGGGAGGAGTTGAGTGAGGGGAGGGGAGGAGTTGAGAGGGGAGGGGAGGAGTTGAGAGAGGGGAGTTGAGAAAGGGGAGGAGTTGAGGGAGTTGCCTTAAGTTTACAGTATTATTTGTTTGTTGTATTACGGCAGCTCCGGTGACTCGACCGCACGCATATGGAATAAGTTGGATAAGTACAACTCTCACCAAAACTATTGATTTTTCTCCAGAGCTGAGAGAGGGGAGGAGTTGAGAGAGGGGAGGAGCTGAGAGAGGGGAGGAGCTGAGAGGGGAGGAGTTGAGAGAGGGGAGGAGTTGAGGGAGTTGCCTTAAGTTTACAGTATTATTTGTTTGTTGTATTACGGCAGCTCCGGCGACTCGACCGCACGCATATGGAACCTGATTGAGAACAGCAACAGCGGCTCCACTCAGCTGGTCCTGCGGCACTGCATCCGAGAGGGAGGACAGGACGTTCCCAGCAACAAGGACGTCACCTCATTAGACTGGAACGTGAGTTAGACATTTAGAGCAATCAGAGGCCTCAGTGCAAGGGGGTCACAGGATGACTTAAAGGGGTCCTATTCTGCTTTTTCCCATCTTCATCTGTCTTTAGTGTGTGATGTTCCAGCTCTTCTCTATATCAGTGTCAGTGTTTCTGAACTCCTGAAACGCCTCCATTGTAGTCTTAAGTTTTCTTCCGGGAACCGACACGTCACAATATTCCTCATTTAAATAATTAATGCGCAGAATAAAGGGGCGGGGCCTGGTTGAGTTAGTTAGTAGTGTGTTGAAACTGGCGGTTATGGTAAGGGGCGGGGCATTTCCCAAACACCAATCACAACACACTGCTCCAGCCGACCAATCAGAGCACAGTGTGCTTTTCAGAAGGAGGGGCTTCATAGAGACAGGAACTAAACAGAGCGTTACTGACAGACTGGGAAGAGAGGAGCCGCAACAATGGAGAATATGAGGGAAATAATCAACATTCAAGCAGGAAAACCTGCTCTAGTAGAGCCAGAAACAGAAGGGCATAATATGGCCTCTTTAAAATGTCAAAACAAGCTAAAAAATAATCAAGATATATTTTAATTTGTTGTTTTAAAAGTGAGATTTCTAGACCTAGATCCTATATCTATAGTGTGTGTATATGTTTTCTAGTTTTGTTGAGATCTAAAATATTTTGAGCAGAAATTGCCATTTGTATTTTTGAAAATAATTTTAAAAACCTTAATCACAAACAAGTGAAAAGTCATATAATTGTATTATTTAACCCTAAAGAACATTCAATTCTTCTGAATTTACATTATTTTAATTCTAATATAATTTAAATGTAATTATTTTATGTACAAAATTATAAATTGAGGTAGTTGAATTGAGAATTTACTGGCCATAAATATTTTTCTTGGCTATGAAACAATGTCCTTAAAGTATATTTATTATTCCTGTGGCATATGAATTATTGAGCCGTTTTCTAATGTGGATCATGTTTAGCCTGAAGATCCAGTGATCAGATTATTGTTGTTATATTGAGTTTTAAACCATTATATTGCTCAGTAAATCATTATTTAATATCACTTACTTAAGTCTATTTTTACTCTCATTTGTTTAATTGATGTTAGACCCTGGATATGATGGTGAATGCTTGGCGTCCTTTCACGTTTCGCTTCATTATTTGTCTTTTTTTTGTGTCTGTAGAGCGACGGCACACTCTTAGCAACTGGATCTTATGACGGATTTGCAAGAATATGGACAAAAGACGGTAAGTCAGCTCCTTTTCCTAACACTGGGAACTGATCAAACTCAAGAGTGAGCGTCTTCATCGAGCCGGCGCTGGTGTTTTTAACAGGCAATCTGAGCAGCACACTCGGGCAGCACAAAGGACCCATATTTGCACTGAAGTGGAACAAGAAAGGCAACAGCATTCTGAGCGCTGGAGTCGATAAGGTGAGCTCTATTGATTCAGCTGCGTTAACCTTATAAACCTGATGCAGGGATTTCTGAAAAACCCATCACACTCAGTCTCCTGCAGTCCTTCTGTCTCTGATTGATAGTTTAGACTCTTTTATCCAGTCTTGTAGTATAATCGTACAAACGTCCTCCTTCAGACTTTGATATTGTTAGTAATATTTCAGCTGGACTGAAGCAGGTTTACTTGATTGTCATTTATTATAAAAATCATGAGTATCAAATATGATCATCAGGCTTTGTTCGTCTGTCAATCATCACTGAATTGCATTGCATTATATGATTTAAAACTACAGATCATAAAACTAAGCATTTAAATATCATCTTACTAAGACATATTATTGGCAGATATTGATATTTATATGCATTTTATGCTTTACTGTTATAAAGATCATAATTTCATATAAATATCAGCATCTGCACCAAATTGCATATTTCTGCTTAGTTTGGGAAAGTTAGGAAGTGTAAAAAAGTTTAAGTAAAAAATAAATAAGATAGGAAAATAATAAATAAAATAAAAAATGTATTAAATTAGGTTCAAATACATTTAAAATTAAGTAAATATAATAAAATAAATGTAAACATGATTCAAATACATTAGATAAAATAAATAAACAATAGAATAACATAAATACATATTAGATTACAATAAATAAAAATGAGATGAAATGTATTAAATTAGTTTGAAATAAGTGTAAAAATGATTAAAATAAACAAAAAATATAAAATGAATATTAGATTAAAATAAATACAAAGATGATTCAAATAAGATTAAAATAAATAAATATTAGATTAAATAAAAATGAGATGAAATATATTAAATTAGATTAAAATAAGTGTAAAAATGATGATTCTAATAAATTGAATTAATATAAAAATAAACAAAACATTAGATTTATATATATATAAATAAATCTAAAATGATTTAAATAAGTAAATATAATAAAATAAATCTAAAAAATTATTCCAATAAATTAGATTAAAATAAATAAACAAAACATTAGAAAAAGATAAATTAGATTTCAATAAATAAAAATGAGATGAAATATATTAAATTAGATTAAAATAAGATAAATTAAATTAGAATAATTAAATATATATATTATATTAAAATAAAAAATATAAAAAAATAAATGTAAAAATGATTGTAATAAATTAGATTAAAATAAACAAAACATTAGAAAAAAATAAATATTAGATTTCAATAAATAAAAATGAGATGAAATGTTAAATTAGATTAAAATAATTAAATATTCAAATAAAAATATTAAAAATGATTGTAAAAAATTACATTAAAATAAATAAACTAACAAATTACAATAAAATAACTAAATATTAGATTATATTAGCCTCTGAATAAAACTGAGCCCCATATTCACACTATATCACACTCTATGAGCCATAAAGGCCTGATGGATCAAATATGATGCTCCGCATATGTCAGGCTTTACAGGATTAGGAGGGGGAGAATTATTACCTGGCTTTTTTCCCTATAATCAGTTGTTCAATTGTTCTCGTTCTGCAGACGACAATCATTTGGGACGCACATACAGGTGAAGCCAAGCAGCAGTTTCCCTTTCATTCTGGTGAGTTCACAGCCTCTGCCTTGAGCTCAAAGCATGGGTCAGATGTTTTCATCATGTGCCGTGTGTTAACTGAGCGCCGCTCCCCGCAGCTCCAGCGCTGGACGTGGACTGGCAGAATAACACCACCTTCGCCTCCTGCAGCACTGACATGTGCATACATGTGTGTCGCCTGGGAAGTGAGCGTCCGCTCAAGACTTTTCAAGGACACACGGTGAGCTGCACAAACCCAAATGACACACAGTCGACGGTTGCTGTCCTTGAGCCAAAACGCTAGATGAACGCAGTGTTTGTTTGCTTTCAGAATGAAGTGAACGCCATTAAATGGGACCCGTCGGGAATGCTGCTGGCTTCCTGTTCGGATGACATGACCTTAAAGGTGGGAATTATTTGGCATTTTCTATTTTAGACAATATTCTTTAAATGTTTGTCTGAGTGGGGAAAATGCACCTTTTTTTGAATAGTGCATGATGAAATATTAAATATGATCAAATGTTCCCCTCATGGCAGATCTGGAGTATGAAGCACGATTCATGTGTTCACAACCTTCAAGCGCACAACAAAGAGATCTACACCATCAAATGGAGCCCTACGGGCACCGGGAGCAACAGTCCCAACGCTAACATCCTGCTAGCCAGGTAACCTTCCCAAAGTCCCTTTTAAGGAAAGTCTGGTCACTCGGTGGCCATATTTGCGACGCCTCTGGACAACTATTTCGGGCACCCATCTACTTCTCAAAAACTGTTTAAATAACTTGTAACAACGTTCTTAGTTCAGGGAAGGAGGAGGCGGGAACCGGCGAACGTTCACAATGACTTTAATCCAAAATAAACGAACTAAAAGTAACGCGGGCAGCCCCTCACGGACGGCTGCCACGCACACACATAATAAAACATAAACAAAACACAACGTAAATTCCAGGCCTGGTCCTCTCTCGTCCTTCACTGGTGTCGCTCGTCCTTATATGCCTCCGGGCTCCCTCATGAGAGGACTCGCTCGCTCCTCCCACGTCTCTCGCTCGCCCACCTCGCCACATAACTATTTCAAATCCACAACAAAATAGCCAAAGTCTAAACCAGGGGTTTTCAAACTGGGCCACAAGAGAGTGGAAAAGTGCAAAAAAAAAAAAAGGAAAAATAAATAAATTATAAAAAAAAATGTGTGTATATATATATATATATATATATATATATATATATATATATATATATATATATATATATATATATATATATATATATATATAAATAAAATTACATTAAAATACATTTAAAGTTATTAAAATAGATTCAAATAAGTAAATATAATAAAATAAATGTAAAAATTATTAAAATAAATTAGATTAAAATAAAAAAAGACAGTAAAATAAATAAATATTAGATTACAATAAATAAAAAATTTGATAAATACATATTAAATTAGATTAAAATACATTTAAAATGATTCAAATATAATTAAGTAAATATATGCCACACCTGTGAGGTGGATGGATTATCTCGGCAAAGGAGAAGTGCTCACTAACACAGATTTAGACAGATTTGTGAACAATATTTGAGAGAAATAGGCCTTTTGTGTACATAGAAAAAGTCTTAGATCTTTGAGTTCAGCTCATGAAAAATGGGGGCAAAAACAAAAGTGCTGCGTTTATAATTTTGTTCAGTGTAATTAAGTAAATATAATAAAATAAATGTAAAAATGATTCCAATAAATTAGATTAAAATAAATTAACAAAAACCAAATAGAATAAAATAAATAAAAATTGGATTAAATATATTAAATTAGATTCAAATAAATGTAAAAATGATTTTACATTAATAAAAAAACAAATAAATATTGTATTAAAATAAATAAAATTGATTAAACATATTCATTTAGATTATAATAAAATATACAATAAAATAAATAAATAATATATCTAACTAATACAGTACTATAGTGAATAGAACAAAATATAATAATGTAACAATAGAAATGAATTATTTTCCAAATATTATTATAGGCATATTTATAATATGTATAAATTGGTTGTTTTATACAAGAAACGATGTAGATGCCTCTTAAATATTAGGATGGGGGTCCGTCACGTTTGAAAACCTGGGCTACACTTGATAGCCCAACACTCTTCATCCATGCTCTGTTGATCTTCCTCAGTGCCTCTTTTGACTCGACGGTGCGATTATGGGATGTGGAACAAGGCGTCTGCATCCACACGCTCACCAAACACCAGGAGCCGGTCTACAGCGTGGCCTTCAGTCCGGACGGCAAGTTCCTGGCCAGCGGCTCCTTCGACAAATGCGTTCACATCTGGGACACGGTGGTCAGTACCACAGCGGCTCGTATATAACCCCGTCATGATGATGATGATGATGATGATGATGAACGTGTTTTTTCAGAGCGGTGCGCTGGTGAACAGCTACAGAGGAACCGGAGGAATATTTGAGGTTTGCTGGAACAGTGTGGGAGATAAAGTCGGAGCAAGTGCGTCAGATGGATCGGTACGTTCATCTTCTCTTCTGAGGGTCAAAACATAACCTAAAACTAGTTTGAAGGATTTTAAGATCACGAGAAACAAATATATTCACGCGTGTCCAAACTTTTGGCTGTAGATTCAAGGTCATAAGATGTTTCATAAATTAAGATTAGATGTTATGATAAATACACTTTATTTCATGTGCTTTTTAATTATTATTAAACGTTTCCTTGGCAACTAACCGAAATAAATTGAACCAGTAAAATTACTAAAAATTAAATAACTAATACTGAATTAAAACAAACTAAAATACATATAAAATAATATACCAAAAACTAGTCAAAATGACTAAAAATGAAACTAAAATTAAAACGAACATTGACAAAAATAAAAGCAAATTTAAAACAGTAGAAAAATACTTAATTGTAAAAATAATACTACAACACTAAATAAAAAAAAAAAATTATTTCTTTTTCACTACTATTTTTAAATTGGATTTTATTGTGCTTTTGTCTTCTTTTTTTTTTGTAACCAAGTTTCATTTTCAGGTCTACGCTCAAAAAGTGAATAAATTATCATAACTACTGCATAAATATAATTTAGTACTAAATTATACATTTAGTATATAAATTATATATGTATTTAGTCATTTTTGACTGACACGTGAAGAGCGGGGTTAATTCAGTTTTATTTATTTATACATTTTGTAATTTTATTTATTTTCAAGGTCATAAAATGTTTAATAAATTAAGATTAGATGTTATGATAAATACATAAGAAAAAAAAAATTATATAATACAAGACACTTTTTATACTATAATATAAAACAATCAACTATATTATTTAGTGTTTAGTATTATCTTTATACTACTATTTTAAATGGGCTTTTATTTTTGTCAATGTTTGTTTTGTTTAATTTTAAGTAATTTTGCTATGTGCTTTTGTAATTTTTTTTTAATTTCTAGGTTTTATTTATTTTTTTGTTTGTCAAAAGTCTTTTTATTATAATTTTAGTAATGCGTACAAAGACGCCCATCCCTACAGAACAAGTTTTTACTGCATGTTAAAACAAAAATAATAATAATAAATAAAAAAGACATAAATATACATTTCCATGTACATGCACATACAATATATATATATATATATAAAATAACAGTAGTAATGAGGTTTAATTTATTTTTTTCACTTTTAATTTAAAGTTTGTTTTAATTCAGTGTTAGTTTTTTTCCAGTTAGTAATTTTACTGCTTCAACTTAGTTTTAGTTGCCAAGGCAACGTTTGTTTTTCAAACATTTGTTGTTTGTTTTTCATTTATTTATTTATTTTTTTAAAATGAGTGCATTAGAAACTAATATAAATACAAAAATACAAATACAAAATATAAAATATTAGATAAAAAACATTATCAAGCTAAAATATAGTGCATTCATTCATTGAAATAAAAAAAATGTAATTTTTGCGCTTCAACTCAAACTTATTTAAGTTACATTTCTTAATTGTAACTTTTTTTTAAGTAGTGTAACTTTTCTTCTAGTATATATATTTTATTTCAGCTTTATTTGAATAAACGGAAATGTTTTGACTAGTTTGGGGTAATGATATTAACCCTGTGTAAACCCCATCTTGTTTTCCCAGGTCTGTGTTCTTGACTTACGGAAATAGCTTCGGCTGAATCCCAGACGCAGGATTGTAAGCCTTTAGCGCGTCTGAACTCGTCTCCTCCGTGGAGCCGGTCGATTGAGATCGATTGGCTTCGGGAACAGAATCTGAATGTTGAAAACCAAAATTAGAGGAAAAGGTCCACTAGAGCTGGTGCTGTAGATCGACACAGAAGAGCTGGAGACGCTTCGTCAGTGTCGTTGAGCGGCGCTGATGTTCGTCTGACTGCAGGAAACTGATCTTCAACTCAAGACGAGGCTTCACGTGTGCGAGAACCGTAAACACTTCTGATTGTTTTCCAACTTTAACGTGTAATACCGAGGCGAATGAAGACGCCAACTGCCGAGTACTTGGGGAAATATTTTATGAACATGTTTGATTCTCAGATATGAAATATACCGGTGTATAATCTCCCCGCTGGATGTACATTTAATGAATGTAAAGATGTAAATGAGACCACAGATTTTATAAACTGTGTTTATATGTTTATAAAGTAATCAATCTTCCATACTTTTAGGATTTTTTTGTTTTTTTTTTCTTTCTGATTTTGTGGACGTCATGCCTGCTGGATCGGCAGCAAACGCGTTATTATGAGATTGTGATGCATGTTATAAGGATGCGTGCCTCAAAATCTGTGGGTGAAGTGCATTCTGGGACATGTTTTAGTTAGTGCAGGTCTTCATGCTTGTATGCATCAACGCTGTGTCCGAATCGGGTGCGATGTGATAAGTAATAAAAGCGCTCTCTTCCATGCAAATGTTTTTTTTTTTGTCTTATTTTGTTGTTGGTTTCTTTTCTGTGGCGCTGCGCTGGGAAGCTCCGCCCACCATTGAATGTCATTGGTCCAAAAACCTAATTTACATCAAACATCAAAGGTGTTCTGATTTATTTTGATTGGACGCAATCAGGCTCAGTCATACTATCTTTACTAAAGAAAAACGAATACACATTAGGATAAACAAAACATCAAAAGACAGAAATAAAGTTGAATAAAAAACATTTCCTTCCTCTCTGAACGTTAAACTTTTGTGTGACCTGCCAATCACAAATGTTTGGACCAATGAGGTTTCACCGTGGGCGGAGCTACTCGCAGAAATAGAAACCAACCGTCAAAAATCAAACTCGGATTCATGAGAAGGTGAGACGCTTTTTCTTATTGATATGCGCGGTAAAATGTTAACAGTTTAACCCTATTTATCACTTTATACCGCATCTCGTCTGATTTGGACACGTGATGCAGCAGAAACGTGTTTTTCTTGCACTGAGGCGGATTGTGTTGAGTTTGTCAGGATGATGTCCATCTACTGAGCTTTGTGTTTGTTTGACCGGTCACGCGCAGCGACTGATGATCGGTTAGTCCTGCTGTAAAATTTAAACTGTGATTTGGCGCCTTTCCTCGATGCGGTCGTTATTTAACCGACCCCGCGGCTTTACATTCGTACTGTGTGCGTGAGACAATGGAAGATGGACGTTTCTTTTTTTTTATCTCAATAAAACCAAGTTAAACTAATGATTTGAAATGCCTCAAAAACATCGCATTTCTACGTGACGCGGGTTTCCTCGGTTCACCGGAAGCTCTTATTGTCTGTGTCAGACTGTAATCTTGGCACGCTGTTCAATCGTGCATGTTTTGACGTGTATCTGCCAAGTATAAAGTTTAAATCTGTAACGTGGACAAAACTGTATCTTAATGTCTCACATTCAGAGGCTCAAATAAATCACTCTATTTTGATATTACCAAACAGTCGTGTTTGATTCATTCATATTGCACGCCATTACTTTTTAAGGTTTTTTTTCAAAATCTGAAGCAGCACAACTGTTTTCAACATCGATAATAATCATAAATGTTTGTTGAGCATCAAATCCTCATATGAGAATGATTTGTGAAGAATCATGTGATACTGAAAACTGGAGTAATGATGATAAATTCAGCTTTGATCACAGGAATAAATTACACTTTACTATATATTCACATAGAGAACAGATGATTTACACTGGAGGAATATTTCACTGCTTTACTGGATTTATGATCAGATAAATGCAGCTTTAGTGAGTAGAAGAGACAAAAACATTAATGAATCTTAATTATTCCAAACTTTTGACCACTAGTGTGTGTTATGTTTTTGCCAAAGTGGTAAAACATGAATACTTACATATTACATTTTTCTCTATATGATGAATTTGTTGTTTTACTATTCAGGAAGTCAAATATACCATCAAAAACACCACACATCTTTAATGACAGCATAAATTAAGTATATTTGATAAGTATAAAATGAGTAAAACACAAGCAGCTCTTTCTACATACTGTGCCATCAATGCTGTATTTTTACATTGAAATCTTTAAAAACAGTGCCTTTTTTATTACAAATAATTCTGTTTGTAAACATTGATACTCAAAGATTCATTCATATTGAATCATGTGTTTATGAGAAACCTTCAACAGCACAAAGACAGAAGTGATTGTTCAGAGAATTGATTGTAGAAATGCATGAAGACTCGTCTCAATCAGGCTGTTGTTTCTGAATCAGAAGAGTATAAAGACCTTCAGCATGTTGAGATCTCCAGTGACGCTCCGTTGGGCTTTACGTCCTCAGACTCTCGCTGTTCACTGGATATGTGGATTTCTACTGTACTAGACTCTGAATCTATGAGATAAGATGGAGAAGTTAATTTCATCCCTGATTTTTGGTAATTACACTGTACACTAGTGTCCAAAAGTGACGTCCGGCCTAGTCAAGTGGACATCTTCACCCTTTATTCAAACATTATTATAGATTTTGTAGTCATATTGTGTAGTTGTGCTTGGAGTCGATTGTTTTATTAGTGATAATAATGCAATGAAACATGACAAATTATGAGACATAATTTTTGGCCAGGCTGTCATACAAAAAAATTATGAACACATACAAAAACGAGAAAACCAACCAAATATTATGTTTGCTTTTTCCTGTTAAAAAATATAAAATATTTTGATGGAACTTGTAGGCTCATTATAAATAAATATCCCTTCTGGACATGACTTTTGGACACTACTGTGTGTGTGTGTGTGTATATGTATATAGATATATATATATATATACACCGATCGGGCATAACATTATGACCACTGACAGGTGAAAAGAATAACACTGATTATCTCTTCATCACGGCACCTGTTAGTGGGTGGGATATATTAGGCAGCAAGTGAACATTTTGTCGCCAAAGTTGATGTGTTAGAAGCAGGAAAAACGGGCAAGCGTAAGGATTTGAGTGAGTTTGACAAGGGCCAAATTGTGATGGCTAGACGACTGGGTCAGAGCATCTCCAAAACTGCAGCTCTTGTGGGGTGTTCCCGGTCTGCAGTGGTCAGTATCTATCAAAAGTGCTCCAAGGAAGGAACAGTGGTGAACCGGCGATAGGGTCATGGGCGGCCAAGGCTCATTGATGCACGTGGGGAGCGAAGGCTGGCCCGTGTGGCTGATCAAACAGACGAGCTACTGGAGCTCAAATTGCTCAAGAAGTTAATGCTGGCTCTGATAGAAATTTTATAATTCTTGAAGCAAGATTTACTTGAGAAGCAACACTGCATTAGATATAATAGATCATGTCTTGAATGTGAGTGTATTTTGTCTTGCTGTGTTGGCAGATCATTTTACATGTTTAGGGTAAAAACTTTACAGTGGGGAGAACAAGTATTTGATACACTGCCAATTTTGCAGGTTTGCCCACTTACAAAGCATGTAGAAGTCTGTAATTTTTATCATAGGTACTCTTCAACTGTGAGAGACGGAATCTAAAACAAAAATCTAGAAAATCACATTGTATGATTTTTAAGTAATTAATTAGCATTTTATTGCATGACATAAGTATTTGATACATCAGAAAAGCAGAACTTAATATTTGGTACAGAAACCTTTGTTTGCAATTACAGAGATCATACGTTTCCTGTAGTTCTCGACCAGGTTTGCACACACTGCAGCGAGGATTTTGGCCCACTCCTCCATACAGACCTTCTCCAGATCCTTCAGGTTTCGGGGCTGTCACTGGGCAATACGGACTTTCAGCTCCCTCCAAAGATTTTCTATTGGGTTCAGGTCTGGAGACTGGCTAGGCCACTCCAGGACCTTGAGATGCTTCTTACGGAGCCACTCCTTAGTTGCCCTGGTTGTGTGTTTCGGGTCATTGTCATGCTGGAAGACCCAGCCACGACCTATCTTCAATGCTCTGAGGTTGTTGGCCAAGATCTCGCGATACATGGCCCCATCCATCCTCCCCTCAATACGGTGCAGTCGTCCTGTCCCCTTTGCAGAAAAGCATCCCCAAAGAATGATGTTTCCACCTCCATGCTTCACGGTTGGGATGGTGTTCTTGGGGTTGTACTCATCCTTCTTCTTCCTCCAAACACGGCGAGTGGAGTTTAGACCAAAAAGCTCTATTTTTGTCTCATCAGACCACATGACCTTCTCCCATTCCTCCTCTGGATCATCCAGATGGTCATTGGCAAACTTCAGACGGGCCTGGACATGCGCTGGCTTGAGCAGGGGGACCTTGCGTGCGCTGCAGGATTTTAATCCATGACGGCGTAGTGTGTTACTAATGGTTTTCTTTGAGACTGTGGTCCCAGCTCTCTTCAGGTCATTGACCAGGTCTGCCGTGTAGTTCTGGGCTGATCCCTCACCTTCCTCATGATCATTGATGCCCCACGAGGTGAGATCTTGCATGGTGCCCCAGACCGAGGGAGATTGACCGTCATCTTGAACTTCTTCCATTTTCTAATAATTGCGCCAACAGTTGTTGCCTTCTCACCAAGCTGCTTGCCTATTGTCCTGTAGCCCATCCCAGCCTTGTGCAGGTCTACAATTTTATCCCTGATGTCCTTACACAGCTCTCTGGTCTTGGCCATTGTGGAGAGGTTGGAGTCTGTTTGATTGAGTGTGTGGACAGGTGTCTTTTATACAGGTAACGAGTTCAAACAGGTGCAGTTAATACAGGTAATGAGTGGAGAACAGGAGGGCTTCTTAAAGAAAAACTAACAGGTCTGTGAGAGCCGGAATTCTTACTGGTTGGTAGGTGATCAAATACTTATGTCATGCAATAAAATGCAAATTAATTATTTAAAAATCATACAATGTGATTTTCTGGATTTTTGTTTTAGATTCCGTCACTCACAGTTGAAGAGTACCTATGATAAAAATTACAGACTTCTACATGCTTCGTAAGTAGGAAAACCTGGAAAAACGGCAGTGTATCAAATACTTGTTCTCCCCACTGTAAAAAATCTGCCAGTGCAGTAAAACAAAATACATTTATATACAAACATTACCAAAATGATTCCCGTTCACATGGATCCGCGGAAACAACTAAAAACGCTGTATTATGCATGCCAGACAAGTAATTTGGCGGCCATTTTGTAAAGAAAAACTACGCGCCTGCGCACGTCTTAGTCTTATAGACTAAACACTTAATGCTTACGTGCATGCTGTCATCGTTCTCACAGATTCACGTTATTTGAAGTTTACATGAAGATGATAACGGTATCGTTTCAAAACTTTCAAAACCCATTTTAAAGTTTGCGTTCTCAAGCCACCAAACTGCAAATTGCTTTGAAACAATCTGTATTGTAAAAAGCGCTATATAAATGAAGGTGACTTGACTTGACAAGGTAGAATACATTAAAATAATTCATAATATACTTATCAAGTTGATCTCATTTTAATGATGTTATATATTAATTAGAAACTAGTCGAACAAAAGAATAATTAAAAACGTAAGACATTTTTGCAGTGTAACAGTGAGAGATTAATTTCTACCGACATATTGTACTATTTAATTGTTGGCAAGACTTTTGACTTCAACGAGAAAGATATGGGACGTATTTCTTCTCTCGGTAAGTCTGTTTATTTTGCTATGTTTATATGGTTAGTTGTGTTATTATTTGAATTTAACATGCTTTCTTCCTGCAGACAAATAAAACAGAGTCGCCGGTTGACGTATGAAATGTAATTTTTATTCTGTATACACTACCAGTCAAAAGTTTAGAATCATTAAGAATTTTCTTCTGCTCGTCAAGGCTGCAATTATTTGATCAAAAATACAGTAAAAAATGTGAAATATTACTCCAGTGTAAAACAGCTGTTTTCTATGTGAATATATAGTAAAATGTCATTTATTCCTTTGATCAAAGCTATATTTCTGATTTTCTGGGTAAAATAAGAACACGTTTATTCATCAAGGATGCATTAAATTGATCAAAAGAGACGTTTATAATGTAACAAAAGATTCTCTCTCAAATAAATGCTGTTCTTTTGAACTTTCTATTCATCAAAGAATCCTGAGAAATAAAATGTATCCGTTTTCACAGAAATATGAACACTGATAATAATCATAAATGTGTCTTGATCATCAAATCCTCATATGAGAATGATTTGTGAAGGATCATGTGACACTGAAGACTGGAGTAATGATGATAAATTCAGCTTTGATCACAGGAATAAATTACACTTTACTATATATTCACATAGAAAACAGCTGATTTACACTGGAGTAATATTTCATAATTTTTACTGTATGTATGATCAGATAAATGCAGCTTTGGTGAGCAGAAGAGACTTTCAGAAATATTTAAAAAATCATAATGAATCCTAATTTTTGAGTTTAATGTGATGGTCATTTCATTAGGATTCACATATACAAACACAGCTCAGCTCGCATTTGAAATTTTTTTTATTTCATATTTTACAGATGTAAATTTCAAAACATTGGATTGAAGCAGAAGCATTAGCAGCGTCAGCAGCCCGTATAGACGGGCATGTTTGTCTGGAGCGGCTCCAGCGCATTACCTTCAGAGAGGACGCTGATGGCGTCTAACGGCTGCTGTCCGTTTGCGCTCAGGTTCTTGACCTCCTGCACATGGCTCTGGTAGAGCAGCGTCGATCCCACCACCGGCGTGTATCCGCCCGCCACCGACGTGGAGGCCGAATCCCACGGCAGCTCTCGCCGTCTCTGGCGGCTGAAGTCCACGTCCAGCCCCGTCCAGCCGTGAAACGCCAGCGTGTTGAGGAAGCCCTGCATGGGGTTCAGGACGCCCTGAGAACAGAGAGGCATTAATGTGCTCATGTTTGACTGAATGCATGAATGAGATGTCAGATTTTATGAATGACTTAGAAGATTATGTGAGTATCAAATATGATCATCAGGCTTTTGAGAAAGGTTTATTTGTACATCTGTCAAACATCATTGTATTGCATTGCATTATATGTTTTAAAACTACAGAGCTTTGATCATAAAACTAAGCGGCTTTTTTCTTCCATGAGGGGTTTTGGCTTCATGATGGCTTTGTTTCCAGGCGGACCGTTAAAGAACACGACACACACGTCTCCCAGAAATCCTGTAGAATTCAACCAATCAGATGACGACTTTGAAACTCCTGAAGTGTTTCCTATTTTGTGTGTCATATGTATCAGACGTTCAGTCAATCGTTCATCCGTCTGAGGCTGAGACTAACAACTGGAGGATGGAGGACGGCGTGATCGGAGCTTGTTTTTGTATGTGCGTTCAGCCAATCAATGCACACTTACGTCATTGGTAGTTCCTGTTGTGCTGGGTCAGACCCTATTCTGAAGTAGGAGCTAGTTTAGTCCCCTATAACTAAAACCGTTCCCAGTTCCTGCGGTGCAAACACGCCAAAAAGTGACATTTACACCAATAGTTATAGGAAATAGGAAAACGTTGAAAGCCCCTTGAATTAATTGATTATCTCAGAGGATATTTGATTTTGTACTCACCATGATGAACCACGTGATGAGCGCGGCGTTGCGAACATTCTTCAGATCGCTGGATTTTACATCATCCTGCATCTCCAGATAAAACAGCAAACTCTCGTTGATGATGTTGGGCAGCCAGCTGATGTGATGAAGACCACAGAAAACATACAATACGGTTCATTTGTTAACATTAGTTTACTTTTGTAACATGAACTAACAATGAACAATAGTTCTATAGTATTATCTTCTTAATATTAATTTCAACATTTACTAATACATTAAAATCTAAAGTTGGATCTGTTAATATTAGTTAAAGGGATAGTACACAAAGGAAGATACACTATATTGCCAAAAGTATTGGGACGCCCCTCCAAATCATTGAATTCAGGTGTTCAATCACTTCATGGCCACAGGTGTATAAATCAAGCACTAGGCATGCAGACGCTTCTACAAACATTTGTGAAAGAATGGGTCGCTCTCAGGAGCTCAGTGAACTCAAGCGTGGTACCGTGATAGGTTGCCACCTGTGCAATAAGTCCATTCCTGACATTTCCTCACTACTAAATATTCCACGCTCAACTGTTAGTGGGATTATAACAAAGTGGAAGCAATTGGGAACAACAGCAACTCAGCCACGAAGTGATAGGCCACGTAAAATCACAGAGCGGGGTCAGCGCATGCTGAGGGTCACAGTGCGCAGAAGTCACCAACTTTCTGCAGAGTCAATAGCTACAGACCTCCAAACTTCTGTGGCCTTCAGATGAGCTCAAGAACAGTGTGTAGAGAGCTTCATGGAATGGGTTTCCATGGCCGAGCAGCTCATCCAAGCCTTACATCACCAAGTGCAATGCAAAGCGTGGGATGCAGTGGGGTAAAGCACGCCGCCACTGGACTCTAGAGCAGTGAGACGTGTTCTCTGGAGTGACCAATCACGCTTCTCTGTCTGGCAATCCCATGGACGAGTCTGGGTTTGGCCGTTGCCAGGAGAACGGGACTTGCCTGACTGCATTGTGCCAAGTGTAAAGTTTGGTGGAGGGGGGATTATGGGGTGGGGTTGTTTTTCAGGGGTTGGGCTTGGCCCCTTAGTTCCAGTGAAAGGAACTCTTAATGCTTCAGCATACCAAGACATTTTGGACAATTTCATGCTCCCAACTTTGTGGGAACAGTTTGGGGACGGCCCCTTCCTGTTCCAACATGACTGCGCACCAGTGCACAAAGCGTCGGTCCATAAAGACATGGATGAGCGAGTTTGGTGCGGAGGAACTTGAGTGGAGACATCAGTGTCTGACCTCACAAATGCGCTTCTAGAAGAATGGTCAAAAATTCCCATAAACACACTCCTAAACCTTGTGGAAAGCCTTCCCAGAAGAGTTGAAGCTGTTAGAGCTGCAAAGGGTGGACCAACTCCATATTAAACCCTACGTATTAAGAATGGGATGTCATTAAAGTTCATGTGCATGTAAAGGCAGGCGTCCCAAAACTTTTGGCAATATAGTGTATTTGGAAGAATGTTTGTAACCAAGCAGATCTTGGGCCCCATTGACTACCATAGTATTTTTTTTTCCTACTATGGAAGTCAGTGGCTGCCGAAATCTGTTTGGTTACAAACATTCTTCCTGTGTGTTCAGCAGAACAAAGAAACTCATACAGGTTTGGAACAACATGAGGGTGAGTAAATGATGAAAGAATTTTCATTTTTGGGTGAACTGTCCCTTTAATGCACTGTGAACTATTAGATTTTTACTAATTTTTTACTAATTTTGAATGCTTTCAAAATGTTTTGCTCACTCTTAGAATATTCGCTTGTTATGAATCTCTGCTCCATGAAGATGAAGTGAACATCTTACCAAATGACAAACACCAGCATGATCTTAAAGAAGCGTATTTTGATCTCAGATCCGAGTCGTCTCTCGTTCTCGGTGTAGATTCCCTGCTGACCCTTGAGGAGCGACGTCACTGCATGAAAACACAAACTACAATATGAGTTTCTCTCAAAGAAAGTCATGTATGAACTGAAGATCTTTCTACACTGAAACAACTCAACACTTACAATGAGGTTTAATTGTTAACATGAACTAGCAATACTTCACCAGCATTTATTAATCTTGTTTCAAAGCTGATTGTTCAGTGCACTCACCCGCCGATACGGTCCGTGTGAACAGCACCGGGTTGACGGCGAGCACCAGCAGCATCGGTGTGTATGTGGTGACGTAGTGTGGGACGGCGTGCTGGAGGCCGTTCTCACAGCTCACATGACAAACACACGTTCAGTTCAGATCCACAGTGCAATACAGCTCATCACAGTCATGCCAGAGGCTTTTATCCAAAGCAACTTGAATTGCATTCAATGCCTACATGTTATGAGTTCATGCATTCACTAAGAAGCGAACCCGTGACCTTGGTGTTGCTAATGCAATGATCTACTGCTTTTTTAATAATGCATTTTTAAATCACCTGGAGATGGAGGGGTAGTAGAGCATGGCCACGCCCTCCACACACAGCAGCAGCGTCAGACCCCACGTGATCATGTGATACAGCACGATGGTGCTACGGCAGAGACGGCGCTCGTGAGGACATGATCAAACATCAGCTCTAGCAGCTATAGGAACACAATACATGATGGGACGCACCTAATGCCAGCTGATCTCTTGACCACTAAGAAAACATCCACTGCGTAACAGAACGTCCACCAGAAGGAGGCGCTGAAAAACAGCTGAATCCACATCTGGAGAGGAAACAAAAGATTCATGATATTTTATTAAATTTGAGTATTATTTTTGTCAGAAAGCTACATATTCTTAAAATCAAAGATAACGATTTTTTAAATTTACATTTAAAGCATATTTGAAAGAAAAAAATGTCCGAGTTTGAATAGGTAGAAATGATTTTAAGTAAACTTAAAATCTTAAGGCTTTCCTTTGTTAATTTGTTAACTTGTTTGTGAGACTAAATGCACAATGTTCAGATTATTGATGTGCCTATAATAAAGTGAACTTTAGTTGTCTATTTAGTTATTATTCTTTTATTATTCGTCTTTTGTTAATTTTGTTATCTTTTGACCCCATTGGCAGATATTATTTCTTGTTTTAAGTACAAATTCACTAGTTATTACTCTTATTTTTTATTTATTTATTTTAATCTTGTTTTCACTTTGAATTACATTTATTTTTCTGACCCTGTTTACACTTGCTTGATTAATTAATTTTTGGAAGAATATATAGGGTGAATTTAGGGTGATTGGGACACTTTTTGCCATTGAGATGACTTGGAAAAAGTATATATGTCAAATAATGGTCTTGACATCGATACTTCTCTTACCGCACTGCCGACACAAAACACTTCCGGCCAGGGGTCACTGCCGTTTCCGCCCGAGATTCTGTTGATGAGGTCGGGCAGACCGAGCCATATGGATGACCGGACGATGATTCCTGCACAGATCCGACAAAAATAACACAATCTTTGTCCTGAAAGTCATGAGGATTTACAGTAGAATATCGTAAAAATACTGTTTGTAGATCTGTTATTCAAAGGTACACTACGTAACTTTTTTTGTTCAATATTAACAACATTTAAACAATGAGTAAATACATCATCAATCCTTCCAAAATGCGTTTTTGTCTTACCCTGATTCACTATGGTACGCCTATTATACACCGATCAGGCATAACATTATGACGTGAATAACACTGATTATCTCTTCATCATGGCTCCTGTTAGTGGGTGGGATATATTAGGCAGCAAGTGAACATTTTGTCCTCAAAGTTGATGTGTTAGAAGCAGGAAAAATGGGCAAGCGTAAGGATTTGAGCGAGTTTGACAAGGGCCAAATTGTGATGGCTAGACGACTGGGTCAGAGCATCTCCAAAACTGCAGCTCTTGTGGGGTGTTCCCGGTCTGCAGTGGTCAGTATCTATCAAAAGTGCTCCAAGGAAGGAACAGTGGTGAACCGGCGACAGGGTCATGGGCGGCCAAGGCTCATTGATGCACGTGGGGAGCGAAGGCTGGCCCGTGTGGCTGATCAAACAGACGAGCTACTGGAGCTCAAATTGCTCAAGAAGTTAATGCTGGTTCTGATAGAAAGGTGTCAGAATACACAGTGCATCGCAGTTTGTTGCGTATGGGGCGGCATAGCTGCAGACCAGTCAGGGTGCCCATGCTGACCCCTGTCCACCGCCGAAAGCACCAACAGTGGCACGTGAGCATCAGAACTGGACCACGGAGCAATGGAAGAAGGTGGCCTGGTCTGATGAATCACATTTTCTTTTACATCACGTGGATGGCCGGGTGCGTGTGTCACTTACCTGGGGAACACATGGCACCAGGATGCACTATGGGAAGAAGGCAAGCCGGCGGAGGCAGTGTGATGGCGAGAGCGCGTCTGCGAACAGTGGCAAGTTTGATGAGAGTGACAAAAGGCTGTAAGGAAGGCGTGTGCGGAAAGCCCTTATATGGAGATGGTCTGGGCGGAAAGCCCTTATATGGAGATGGTTTGGGCGGAAAACCCTTATATGGAGATGGTTTGTGCGGAAAACCCTTATATGGAGATCGTCTGGGCGGAAAGCCCTTATATGGAGATGGTTTGGGCGGAAAACCCTTATATGGAGATGGTTTGGGCGGAAAACCCTTATATGGAGATGGTCTGAGCGGAAAGCCCTTATATGGAGATGGTTTGGGTGGAAAGCCCTTATATGGAGATTGTTTTGGGTGGAAAGCCCTTATATGGAGATGTGTGGGCGGAAAGCCCTTATATGGAGATGGTTTGGGTGGAAAGCCCTTATATGGAGATTGTTTTGGGTGGAAAGCCCTTATATGGAGATGTGTGGGCGGAAAGCCCTTATATGGAGATGTGTGGGCGGAAAGCCCTTATATGGAGATTGTTTTGGGTGGAAAGCCCTTATATGGAGATGTGGGGGCGGAAAGCCCTTATATGGAGATTGTTTTGGGTGGAAAGCCCTTATATGGATACAGTTTGGGCCTGTTTTATGCAAATGACTTGAACCTCGTTTAGAATACTCCACATTCACTAACATCAGAATGAGGTTAAGAACAAATTCATGTGCGTATGAACATGTTGTGAATTGGGCGGAGATTTTTCGTGAGAAGTTCTCTTAAAATATGAAATAATCCACGCAATTATTAGTGAATGAGACCCACCCCCGGTTTCACAGACAAGGCTTAAGCTAGTCCCAGACTAAAATGCATGTTTGAGCTGTTATAACTGAAAGCAACTTGCACTGACATATCCTAAAATATGTCAGTGCCATTGTTGTGTCTCAAGATGCACATCAGTAAGGTTTTTTTTTTCTAAGGCATGTTTATAAATGTTACTTAAATTACTCTTCTGTAAAATGCATGCAGTCTTGTATTTAACCACTAGAGGGCAAAAAGTTTCATAGTGAATAAAATGGAAGTGTGCATCATGAATCTAACAACAAACGGTTCCTTCCTCGTGTTCCTGACGCTGAATGAACCGTATGTCCTCTGATAAAAACCATGAAATAAACATGTTCTGAAAATAGCATGTGTGGTTTTGGTCTCAAAGAACATGCATTTGGCCATTTGAGCATCACTGACTGATAATGCTTGGAGAAATGCACACAAATTTAGATTAAAAAAACATGGAAATAAAAGGCAGCTTGTTTCAGTCTTTACTGTTTTATTAAATATATATTATCATAGTTTATAATTTATAATTTTGTTCTGTTTGTCTATATATATAGCCTATATATATTGTCGAAAAAAATCAACATTCACTTCTCTAATAAAGCATCAAGCAACAAATGTGCAAAATTGTGAATCAAACTGTAAATCTTGTACTTAAAGGCACAATATGTAAGATTATTGGATTAAAATATCCAAAAACCACTAGAACAGTGTCTATATTTTGTTGACTTGTGTACATTATCCCAAATGTTTCCAAGAATGTTTAAATCCAGAAAAATCATCAATTTTAACCAGGACACGGACCGTGTGTGTGCGTCGCCTATCAATGACATCATACCCGCGTTACCCTCGGTTTTATTTTGTAGAAACCATGGAAACACAAAGCCGCTTTAATATATGATGTGTTTTATTAGACAGGTGAGCAACTGTTTGGATCATTCATGGACAGAAACTAATCATTGTTCTCCAGCTCAACACAGTTAGTCTTATTGTTTAAATCTGGTGTTCTTGATTTACCGCGAGTACCATGTTTTACCATGCCTAATATGATCTAGCTCACTGCAGTGTGAACAAGTGTCTCATAGCAGCGCGAGCGAACGCACAGAGTAGCATTATAACATAACTTTAACACACTCAGATGTGTGTAATATGATAAAACAGCGCTGCGTTCCCACACACACACGAGCGGAAGAAGCGGAAGCGCTCGACTGACAGAATAAAAGCCAGTGGTGTAATGTAGCGAAGTAATAATACTAGTAATAAAAAAGTATTTTGGGTGAATCTGTACTTTACTTGAGTTTTTATATTTCTGTCAACTTTTACTTTTACTCCACTAGATTTCTTAAATAAAATGTATACTTTTACTCCGGTACATTTCCCCAATGCATTTCGTACGTACTATAAATAAAGTCAGAAGAACACAGACTGCAAGCAATATGCAAACAAGTGCTCGCACAGCCGCAGTTGATTTCATTCTCCGCGATGCGTCCGTTGCTGGAGCGGCTGAGAAGGGTCTGCTGTCGTCATACAGAACGAGAGCGCCCTCTAGAGGATGAAATAAAAACTCACTGATGCCTCGTGGAGTTTGTTTTGACACGTGACGGGACACTTCAAAATTCTTCGGATTTAAAACAGACAAAACGGTATGTTATACAGTACGTTATATGTTTTTATATCATTATAAAGTAATTAGTTTGTTGACTAAATGCTGCATTAGTGGAGAACAGCAGTGTGTTTGCTGTCGGGGCTGAGAAGAACATTAGTTGTACCTCAAGCGGTTAAAACAATGTGCAAAAACACACGCAAATCTGACTAGCTGTTTAATGTGACGATTGTTACCATCTATTTGCATTAGTTTTTATCCATTTGTTCGCTTTTATGCATTCGTTATCCAGCGAAATTGCATATTTAAACTGTATCCTCATCATGCAGCCGACAGAAACATAACATATCAGAAATGCATTCGATTTCAGTTTTTTATAATAGTTTTTTAAATAAGGCATACACACACCTTTACAAGAATACGTACAATGACGTAACAATCAAGTATTCTAAAACAGAAGCAAATAACATGTGAAAGTATACATATAATATACATACACTCACCTAAAGGATTATTAGGAGCACCATACTAATATTGTGTTTGACCCCCTTTCGCCTTCAGAACTGCCTTAATTCTACGTGGCATTGATTCAACAAGGTGCTGAAAGCATTCTTTAGAAATGTTGGCCCATATTGATAGGATAGCATCTTGCAGTTGATGGAGATTTGTGGGATGCACATCCAGGGCACGAAGCTCCCGTTCCACCACATCCCAAAGATGCTCTATTGGGTTGAGATCTGGTGACTGTGGGGGCCATTTTAGTACAGTGAACTCATTGTCATGTTCAAGAAACCAATTTGAAATGATTCGAGCTTTGTGACATGGTGCATTATCCTGCTGGAAGTAGCCATCAGAGGATGGGTACATGGTGGTCATAAAGGGATGGACATGGTCAGAAACAATGCTCAGGTAGGCCGTGGCATTTAAACGATGCCCAATTGGCACTAAGGGGCCTAAAGTGTGCCAAGAAAACATCCCCCACACCATTACACCACCACCACCAGCCTGCACAGTGGTAACAAGGCATGATGGATCCATGTTCTCATTCTGTTTACGCCAAATTCTGACTCTACCATCTGAATGTCTCAACAGAAATCGAGACTCATCAGACCAGGCAACATTTTTCCAGTCTTCAACTGTCCAATTTTGGTGAGCTCATGCAAATTGTAGCCTCTTTTTCCTATTTGTAGTGGAGATGAGTGGTACCCGGTGGGGTCTTCTGCTGTTGTAGCCCATCCGCCTCAAGGTTGTGTGTGTTGTGGCTTCACAAATGCTTTGCTGCATACCTCGGTTGTAACAAGTGGTTATTTCAGTCAAAGTTGCTCTTCTATCAGCTTGAATCAGTCGGCCCATTCTCCTCTGACCTCTAGCATCAACAAGGCATTTTCGCCCACAGGACTGCCGCATACTGGATGTTTTTCCCTTTTCACACCATTCTTTGTAAACTCTAGAAATGGTTGTGCGTGAAAATCCCAGTAACTGAGCAGATTGTGAAATACTCAGACCGGCCCGTCTGGCACTAACAACCATGCCACGCTCAAAATTGCTTAAATCACCTTTCTTTCCCATTCTGACATTCAGTTTGGAGTTCAGGAGATTGTCTTGACCAGGACCACACCCCTAAATGCATTGAAGCAACTGCCATGTGATTGGTTGATTAGATAATTGCATTAATGAGAAATTGAACAGGTGTTCCTAATAATCCTTTAGGTGAGTGTATATGTATAATATCAATGCTATGCTTCAATGAATTGGTAACACTTTACAAGTCCAAACATTAAATAAGGTTAATAACAGTATTATTCATTGTTAATTTCAACATTTACTAATACCTTTTAACATTTTAAAGTTGTCTTTTACATTAGTTACTGTACTCTGAATTAACATGATCAAGGTATAAGTATATATTTTTTATATTTAAAACTTACAATAAACATTTTGCCATTTCTTTTAATTCAAAGAAATCAAAATGGAAAAAAACTGAACACAATCTTGCTGCTCAAAACTGTGTATAGAACAATTTTAATATTTATTTTGCTACTTTTGTATTTTGCATTTACTTGTACTCTTACTTTCAACACTCAGAGGCGGACAGTAGTGGAGTATTTTTACTCTGCTTAAGTACATTTTTCAAGCATATGTACTTTATCAGTGTTTTTCTTTGGAAAACTTTTACTTCACAACATTCCAAAGCATAATATTGTACTTTTTACTGCACTACGTTTCATATTGAATATCATTTAATACTTAATTACACAAAAAAATGTAGTACTTTCTTACTTTTACTCAAGTATAAGTAATTCAAAGTTTTACTTGAGTACAAGAAAGAAAGTACTACATTTTTAATGTAATTAAGTATTAAAGGTTAAAAAAAAAAACTTTTATTTATGAAACGCAGTGCAGTAAAAAGTACGAAATTATGCTTTGGAATGTAGTGAAGTAGAAAGTGTACTTGAGTAGAAAGTAAAAATACTTCACGACTGTCCACCTCTGTCAATACTTAAGTACGTTTAATATCAAAAAAATACTTTTCATACTTAAGTACAATAAATATCACATACTTTAAAATGTTTACTCTAAACAGTGACTTTTGGATATCTATACTTTTACTCAAGTATGGTTTTCAAGTACTTTATCCACCACTGATAAAAGCTCCGCCCCCTTTGTTTTGAATAAGCGACCTCTAGCGGCGGAAAATTACATATTGTGCCTTTAAGACATTATTATGAACATATAGAATAATGCATTAATTGATGCAAATTTGCTTTATGGCAAAATCCAGTTCATAAACATTTAAACAGATTATTTGTTTGATTGAATGTTTAAAATCTTATAAAAGTGAACAGCTTATGAAACAGACAGACTGACCCAGATCTCGCGTGTGTGTGTGTGTGTGTGTGTGTATGTGTGTTACCTGAACATCCTAAGATATCACACACGCTGATGATGAAGAGTATCCGGAGGGAAGAGGCCGGTTTGGGGTGCGGGTAGTGTCCGAGCCGCCTGTATCCCCTCCGCTTGGGCAGGATCTGGAGGACGGACAGGGCGAAGCTGAGGCTCGCGCTGCACACGCAGATCGCGCTGAAGAACAGCGGCTGGAAGCTGATCACGAACTCAGTGGCGGGATCGCGGTTCGGGCAGCAGAAGGTCTCGAGCCGCGGAGAGGCCATGATGAGGAGGAGAAGAAGGGGAGCGAAGAGGAAACTCATTCATCTCACTGGCCTGAGAAATCACGAGCTCCATCATCATGTGCTTCGGTTTAATCTGAGTCTGACTGAACAACAGCTCGAGAATAAAGCGCTGCAGAAACTCCTGTGTATGTTCACCATCATGTGATTCAGAAGATAGATAGATAGATAGATAGATAGATAGATAGATAGATAGATAGATAGTGGTTTTGAAGTCTATCAGAAAACAGCTATGTGGTTGCTAGGGTACTCAGGTGGTTGCTAGGGTGGTTGCTATGTGGTTGCTAGGGTACTCGGGGTGGTTGCTAAGGTCTTGCTACGTGGTTGCTAGGGTACTCAGGTGGTTGCTAGGGTGGTTGCTATGCGGTTGCTAGGGTACTCGAGGTGAAACTCATTCATCTCACTGGCCTGAGAAATCACGAGCTCCATCATCATGTGCTTCGGTTTAATCTGAGTCTGACTGAACAACAGCTCGAGAATAAAGCGCTGCAGAAACTCCTGTGTATGTTCACCATCATGTGATTCAGAAGATAGATAGATAGATAGATAGATAGATAGATAGATAGTGGTTTTGAAGTCTATCAGAAAACAGCTATGTGGTTGCTAGGGTACTCAGGTGGTTGCTAGGGTGGTTGCTATGTGGTTGCTAGGGTACTCGGGGTGGTTGCTAAGGTCTTGCTACGTGGTTGCTAGGGTACTCAGGTGGTTGCTAGGGTGGTTGCTATGCGGTTGCTAGGGTACTCGAGGTGAAACTCATTCATGTCACTGGCCTGAGAAATCACGAGCTCCATCATCATGTGCTTCGGTTTAATCTGAGTCTGACTGAACAACAGCTCGAGAATAAAGCGCTGCAGAAACTCCTGTGTATGTTCACCATCATGTGATTCAGAAGATAGATAGATAGATAGATAGTGGTTTTGAAGTCTATCAGAAAACAGCTATGTGGTTGCTAGGGTACTCAGGTGGTTGCTATGTGGTTGCTAGGGTACTCGGGGTGGTTGCTAAGGTCTTGCTACGTGGTTGCTAGGGTACTCAGGTGGTTGCTAGGGTGGTTGCTATGCGGTTGCTAGGGTACTCGAGGTGAAACTCATTCATCTCACTGGCCTGAGAAATCACGAGCTCCATCATCATGTGCTTCGGTTTAATCTGAGTCTGACTGAACAACAGCTTGAGAATAAAGCGCTGCAGAAACTCCTGTGTATGTTCATCATCATGTGATTTTAAAAGTAATAATCATGTTAGTTTGTTTCTTTTACTGTACTTGAGTGAGTTTTTGCTTTAATAAGACATAAATACCAATGTTTCATTAATACACTGAAAAAAAATAAAATGAAAAAAAATCAGTTAATTTTACAGTAAAAAACTGGCAGCTGTGACATTTACCGTAAAAAATACGGTAGCAACATTTTAGGTTTTACAGATTAGTTAAATTTACAGTAAATAACCGTATTTCATTAACTGATATTATGTTAAATTACCAACTTATTGAAATACTAATATATGTTATGTACCTTTGATATATACTGACAACCACCAATCACAGTGGAGATGAGAGTCACATGATGAATCAAAGCTTTTAGGAGGACAATACTAATATATAGAGGGTGCACAGTCATTCACACAAACACTAAACACCATCATAACACACATGAAATTAAAAATGCAATAAACATTCATTTAACAACATTAAATGTAACATAAAACCCTAATGTACATAACTGATTAGAAAAAACTAAGAAGAAACAGTTCAACGAAAATACAGCAAATGTGAAGTGTCACACAGGGAATTCTGGGAATGTCAATTTACGGTTGTTAATATATAATGTCATGTTGTTTACTGTTGCTGTGACATATATTATGCTAAAAGATTTGTACATAATACATTTCTTTGTCTTAATGCCAGATTCTAGCACATCTGAAGCCCTGAAATGTCCCATATCCGGACCTATTGGTGCAGATGTTGCTTTTCTAACGTTATTTTGTGTGCAAACTTGACATTCGGACAAGAATTCGTCTACCATTGCTTGCAAATAAGGCGACTTGTTGCTTTCTTTTAATCACTTCCCCTCTTGCGCAGTGGTCAAAACCATGCACATCTGAAATTAAAACAGTAAAAAAGAGTTACTGGGTTGTTTTAGTGTATGCCTCCTAATTTCACTGTAAATTACACAACGACTTGTTCTTTTTCACTTCCAAAAACTGTAAATTTAACGATATTTTACTGTAAAATTACATTAAATGTAAGGTTAGATCTATTACAGGTATTCACCGTATAGCATTTTTACAGTCTTTTACCGTTAAAATCACGATCATTATTTACAGTGTAGTCGTAGTTTTGCTCTAGAGTTCAGTGTATTTTGTTCTTCGTCAGGTCATGGATCCGCTCCTGGATTTATTGAGTTCCTCAGTCACACACACCTGAGCTCATCACCAGATCAGGCTCTGGTGTTTATTGTGCATTTCCTCCGGATCACTGAATGAAAGCACATTCACACACTCAGAGTTTCTCATGTTTGTCCAGATGATCAACACCGTGAGTAACTGAACTAACCTGACCCATTATTGAGTTCAGAAACAAACTATTAATCAGTGTGTGTGTGTGTGTGTCAGAGAGAGAGATAGTGTGTGTGTGTGTCAGAGAGAGAGATAGTGTGTGTGTGTGTGTGTGTGTGTGTGTGTATATATGTGTCAGAGAGAGAGAGAGTGTGTGTGTCAGAGAGAGAGAGAGAGAGAGAGAGAGAGAGAGTGCGCGCGCGTGTGTGTGTGTCAGAGAGAGAGAGAGAGAGAGAGAGAGAGAGAGAGAGAGAGAGTGTGTGTGTGTGTGTGTGTGTGTGTATGTGTCAGAGAGGGAGTGTGTGTGTGTGTATGTGTCAGAGAGAGAGAGAGAGAGAGAGAGAGAGAGAGAGAGTGTGTGTGTGTGTGTGTGTGTCAGAGAGAGAGAGAGAGAGTGTGTGTGTGTGTGTGTGTGTGTGTGTGTGTGTGTGTGTGTGAGAGAGAGAGAGAGAGTGTGTAGGCCTATAGGGGAGAGTGGGGTAAGATGAGCCAGTGGGTAAGTTGACCCACCCCATTTATCTTGGCAACTGTACACTTTTATTGTCATGTGACCATATATTTTGGAACCACTTATCATTTCTGCCAGACTGTGAAAATGAGAAGCACATGGGAGGAGTGGAAGGCAAACATTTACTTTATAAACTGTTTTTGGCTTGTCAAAGTAACATTTTAGCATAACTGATGTAATGGCTGTTGCGTCACAGCACATTTGTCCAGGTCTAAAACATTTATGATCCATATTGGTGATTTAGTAATGTATAAAACCATGCAAATCATTTAGCTAAACATTAGCCTGAATTGGTAAGATAGCTAATTTAATCCATAATGGCAGCTATGGGGCAAAGTGAGCCAAATGCTGTGGGGTAAATTGAGCCAGCGTTTTAACTTACCCGACCATAAGGTACTGTAGTTGAGTTAAATCTCTGAAGTATAAACTGGTATAATTTCAATGTAATGTTACACAACTGATTTAGTTTATCATTTTCTTAAATGTTTTTATTATTTGATAGGAACGATGTACAAGTACAGCAAATCCTGCTCTGATAAGACCAGAAGATGCTCAATCATATATATCTCTCCACCTGTATCCCTAATGACCTAACATGTTCAATATCGCAGAAAAACTACCATGCCAAGAACCGTCTGACTAAAATGTTTTAGTTTCAATGACATTCATTCATTCATTCTAATTCAGTTTTTATTTGATTATTTAATTTCGCTCAAACTCTCTGTTTAGTCTGTTTTTGGGAAGGTTTTACAACTTTGGTGTTCAACATATTGTTTCAGAAATGCAAACAATTAAAGATATTGAAATTTTAACTTCTTTTGGTTGGTTTTATGTTGTTTACGTTAACTTTAAGAAAAGAAATATGACTTTGTGAAAGGAAATTTGATTATTGAAGGTGTTTTTAAAAAGAGGTAAATTATCTTTACAATTTCACATGGGTTTGATTCAGATTCAATCAGATGGCCTGTTTACACCCAGATGGTGCAACTTACCCACTGACTCGGATCAACTTACCCCTAACCTGGGGTAAATTGAGCCACAGGAAGATGACATGTTTTAAGAACCCTTTGTCATAGATGTATTCTGATCATTTAAAATGACAGCAAACATCCTGAAATTACCTGCCTTATTTTCACTTATCTTGAGGACCACATAAGTAAAAAATGGCTCATCTTACCCCACTCCCCCCTACATATATTCATCAAGAACGCATTCAATTCAAAAGTGACAGTAAAGACATTTATAATTTTACAAAAGATTCTATAGTTTGATATGTGTCTGTCTCCACAGATCTGGATCAGATCGGCTCACATGAATCAGACAGGAAGCTGTTCCTCTTCCACTTCCTGTCACTCATCTAAAGGTGAGTGTTAAGTAGCCACGGTTTATACGTTTTATATAAATCATATCAAACATGGATGATGTGAGTTTGTCTGATATATGAGCAGAAACTGACGTCACTAGAGGGCGCTGTAACACCTGCGAAATAATTCACATCACTAATACACAAAATTTATTATTATTGATTTATATTCATATTATACATGCATTGAGATACTAGTATAGTGTTTATTATTTTGAATTGGCTTGCATTTTTAAATTTTCTGTTTTCAAGTTTTGTTGTGTGATTGGTTTGTTGTGGTGTTGATTTGTCGCTTTAATTTGTTTTTTTATAACTATAAATTTGTATTATTTTTTTTTTAGTTATAGGTTTTTTATTTGTTAAAGTTTTTTATTTCAAATAATTGTTTTTATTGTTTCTGGATGTCTTTCTGTGATTTTATGGCTGAACATGATGTGTTTCTGATGCTCATCTTCACCAGCAGGTGTCAGTGTTACTCTTCAAACTAAATCAGGGTTGTTATTAAATAAATAAATATATTATTTCTGTAAATCCTGCTTGCATTTTGTCAGCAGGTTCACTTGTTACTTGAAATAAAATATAAAAAACTTATTTTATTTCAGCTAGTTGCCAAGGCAACATTTATAATTTCCATTTAGTTTAAATTGATGTACTAAAATAACTAACTAAAACAAAAAAGACATTTTGTTACTTTAAATAAAATAAACTGACATAAAATATAAAAAAAAATTAAAAAATATTTTATTTCAGCTAGTTGCCAGAGCAACATTTTTCAATTTTATTTGATACAAACTGATGTACTAAAATAACTAAAAATTAAATTAAACCTAAATAGCAATATTTAAAAATAAAATTAACGTAACTCAAAATATAAAAATAAAAGCTAATTCAAAATATGAATAAAACACAAATAAATAACACTGCTGTCAACATTGTGATTTTTCCATGTTTAAAATAACTAAAACTGAAATAAAAATGAACAAAGTGCTGTCAAACGATTAATCGCGATTAACTGGATCCAAAATAAGTTTGTTTACATATGTGTGTGTGTAGTGTATAGTTATGTATATATAAATACACACACACACACACACACATGCATGAATATATTAAAATATTTTTGTTATATATATATATATATATACAGTATAGCAGTGAAAACACGGATGTGTAGCAGCGCCCCCTACCGTATAGCAGTGAAAACACGGATGCGTAGCAGCGCCCCCTACCGTATAGCAGTGAAAACACGGATGGGTAGCAGCGCCCCCTACAGTATAACAGTGAAAACACGGATGCGTAGCAGCGCCCCCTACCGTATAGCAGTGAAAACACGGATGCGTAGCAGCGCCCCCTACCGTATAGCAGTGAAAACACGGATGCGTAGCAGCGCCCCCTACCGTATAGCAGTGAAAACACGGATGCGTAGCAGCGCCCCCTACCGTATAGCAGTGAAAACACGGATGGGTAGCAGCGCCCCCTACCGTATAGCAGTGAAAACACGGATGGGTAGCAGCGCCCCCTACCGTATAGCAGTGAAAACACGGATGGGTAGCAGCGCCCCCTACCGTATAGCAGTGAAAACACGGATGGGTAGCAGCGCCCCCTACCGTATAGCAGTGAAAACACGGATGGGTAGCAGCGCCCCCTACCGTATAGCAGTGAAAACACGGATGGGTAGCAGCGCCCCCTACAGTATAGCAGTGAAAACACGGATGCGTAGCAGCGCCCCCTACCGTATAGCAGTGAAAACACGGATGGGTAGCAGCGCCCCCTACCGTATAGCAGTGAAAACACGGATGGGTAGCAGCGCCCCCTACCGTATAGCAGTGAAAACACGGATGCGTAGCAGCGCCCCCTACCGTATAGCAGTGAAAACACGGATGGGTAGCAGCGCCCCCTACAGTATAGCAGTGAAAACACGGATGCGTAGCAGCGCCCCCTACCGTATAGCAGTGAAAACACGGATGGGTAGCAGCGCCCCCTACCGTATAGCAGTGAAAACACGGATGGGTAGCAGCGCCCCCTACCGTATAGCAGTGAAAACACGGATGGGTAGCAGCGCCCCCTACAGTATAGCAGTGAAAACACGGATGCGTAGCAGCGCCCCCTACCGTATAGCAGTGAAAACACGGATGCGTAGCAGCGCCCCCTACCGTATAGCAGTGAAAACACGGATGGGTAGCAGCGCCCCCTACCGTATAGCAGTGAAAACACGGATGGGTAGCAGCGCCCCCTACAGTATAGCAGTGAAAACACGGATGCGTAGCAGCGCCCCCTACCGTATAGCAGTGAAAACACGGATGGGTAGCAGCGCCCCCTACAGTATAACAGTGAAAACACGGATGCGTAGCAGCGCCCCCTACCGTATAACAGTGAAAACACGGATGCGTAGCAGCGCCCCCTACCGTATAGCAGTGAAAACACGGATGCGTAGCAGCGCCCCCTACCGTATAGCAGTGAAAACACGGATGCGTAGCAGCGCCCCCTACCGTATAGCAGTGAAAACACGGATGGGTAGCAGCGCCCCCTACCGTATAGCAGTGAAAACACGGATGGGTAGCAGCGCCCCCTACCGTATAGCAGTGAAAACACGGATGGGTAGCAGCGCCCCCTACCGTATAGCAGTGAAAACACGGATGGGTAGCAGCGCCCCCTACCGTATAGCAGTGAAAACACGGATGGGTAGCAGCGCCCCCTACCGTATAGCAGTGAAAACACGGATGGGTAGCAGCGCCCCCTACCGTATAGCAGTGAAAACACGGATGGGTAGCAGCGCCCCCTACAGTATAGCAGTGAAAACACGGATGCGTAGCAGCGCCCCCTACCGTATAGCAGTGAAAACACGGATGCGTAGCAGCGCCCCCTACAGTATAGCAGTGAAAACACGGATGCGTAGCAGCGCCCCCTACCGTATAGCAGTGAAAACACGGATGCGTAGCAGCGCCCCCTACAGTATAGCAGTGAAAACACGGATGCGTAGCAGCGCCCCCTACAGTATAGCAGTGAAAACACGGATGCGTAGCAGCGCCCCCTACCGTATAACAGTGAAAACACGGATGCGTAGCAGCGCCCCCTACCGTATAACAGTGAAAACACGGATGCGTAGCAGCGCCCCCTACCGTATAACAGTGAAAACACGGATGCGTAGCAGCGCCCCCTACCGTATAACAGTGAAAACACGGATGCGTAGCAGCGCCCCCTACCGTATAACAGTGAAAACACGGATGCGTAACAGCGCCCCCTACCGTATAACAGTGAAAACACGGATGCGTAACAGCGCCCCCTACAGTATAACAGTGAAAACACGGATGCGTAACAGCGCCCCCTACCGTATAACAGTGAACACATTTTATTTGTTAAATATTAACACTATAAAAGCCTTTTAGCTGGTCAAACTTGACCTCTGACCTTTTGACCCCAAACACTGCAGTCTCTCTCACTCTCATCGGCTCACTGTACATGATGAATCATAAACACTACACATCTGATCACTGCACCTTACTAAACATCTGCAACGCTCCAGATAATATCATCTAATATATTTAATAATTATTATAATAATTTTATAATAATAATAATAATCATAATAATTTAGTAACAAAGCATTTGACTGTCTTAATGAGTGAGTCATTGAATCATTCATTCAAATGATTCGTTCATTAAGTAACGAAACACCGCCGTGTGTCCTGTGGTTTTGTTTCAAACTATTTTTGTGGCGAAATGGAGCAAAAACAGGCAATATTGTGTCCAAAATGTAAGTCACTTAATATTAACTTCTTGTTTATTGAACTGTTTCAAATTTCAATATCAAATTTTACAGTAATTGTACTGTAATGCAACTTATAGAATACAGAACAACAAAAGCATTTTACTTTATTACACTGTATTGTATGATTCTATTTATTTCCTATAATAACACACTGGCTGATGCGTCATCATCCGACTTGTATCTAAATATGTTACAATGTAAAAGTAAATCTTTATTGAGGCACAAAAAAAGCACAGAATAGTGATGATAAAAGTGTAGACAAAACGTTATTTTATTGTTTATACATTCATATTTTTATAAAATACTATATATTAAAATCAAACTGAGTTAATTACATTTGCATGATCTTGAGAAATTGTACACATGTTTTATAAATTAAACTGGTTTATTCTCTGAGAATGAGTGATAAAAACACGATGCAGCTTTCAGCTCGGTCGTCCGGCGTGTGTTCGGCCCGGTTCTGAGTAAAAGCACAGTAACCTGATGAACGGACGTCCTGAGGGCAGCGGCAGCGTGTCAGTCTCTAAAGGTCAGGCCGGTTTCACGACGTCCACAGCGAGTAGGCCACAGTAAAGCTGAGCGCCAGAAGAAACGACAGCAGAACCAGAAGAACCTTCTGCATCCACAGACACGCCTCCAGCTTCTGCTCCAGACGCGAGTTCGTCATCATCACACGCATCAGCTGGTGGACACATGCAGAATCAGATTATTATTCTGGAACGATGTGCGCTGATCAATCACAATAAGACCAGGAACATGAATTAAGGCAAAACAGCACAGGGTCAAAAACCTTTAGATATCATCATACTTCCCCAGTCGATTCATTCATTCTTAATGAGTGAGTCATTGAATCATCCATTCAACTGATTTGTTCGAACGGTTGATTCATTCAGAACGCATTTGACTGACTTAATCAGCGTCATTGAATCATTCATTCAAACAGCTGATTCATCCAGGAATGAACCATTTGACTGTCTTAATCAGTGAGTCGTTGAATCATTAATTCACTCGATTCATTCAAACAGCTGATTCATTCAGAAATGCATTTGGCTGTCTTAATCAGTGAGTCATTGAATCATTCATTCACCGATTCGTTCAAACGGTTGATTCATTCAGAACGCATTTGGCTGTCTTAATCAGTGAGTCATTGAATCATTCATTCACCGATTCGTTCAAACGGTTGATTCATTCAGAACGCATTTGGCTGTCCTAATCAGTGAGTCACTGAATCATTCATTCACCCGATTCGTTCAAACGGTTGATTCATTCAGATACGCATTTGGCTGTCTTAATCAGTGAGTCATTGAATCATTCATTCAAACAGCTGATTCATCCTGGAATGAAGCATTTGACTGTCTTAATCAGTGAGTCGTTGAATCATTAATTCACTCGATTCATTCAAACAGCTGATTCATTCAGAAATGCATTTGGCTGTCTTAATCAGTGAGTCATTGAATCATTCATTCACTGATTCGTTCAAACGGTTGATTCATTCAGATATGCATTTGACTGTCTTAATGAGTGAGTCATTGAATCATTCATGCACCGATTCGTTTAAACGGTTGATTCATTCAGAACGCATTTGGCTGTCTTAATCAGTGAGTCACTGAATCATTCATTCACCCGATTCGTTCAAACGGTTGATTCATTCAGATATGCATTTGACTGTCTTAATCAGTGAGTCATTGAATCATTCATTCAAACGGCTGATTCATCCAGAAACGCATTTGGCTGTCTTAATCAGTGAGTCGTTGAATCATTAATTCACTCAAATCATTAATTCACCCGATTCATTCAAACAGCTGATTCATTCAGAACTCATTTGAATGTCTTAATGGAAGAGTCATTGAATCATTCATTCAACCGATTCGTTCAAACAGTTGATTCATTCACAAACGCATTTGGCCATCTTAAGCAGTGAGTCATTGAATCATTAATTCACTCGATTCAGTAATTCACCCGATTCATTCAAACAGCTGATTCACTCAGAACGCATTTGAATGTCTTAATGGGTGAGTCGTTGAATCATTCATTCAACCGATTCATTCATTCAGTAACGAAACACCGCCGTGTGTCGCTCAGAGACGGAAAACAGTCCTGTGGTTTTGTTTGGAATCATTTTCATTGGCGAAATGGAGCAAAAACAGGCAATATTGTGTCCAAAATGTAAGTCACTTAATATTGAACTGTTGTATAAAATCTATATCACATTTGTGATCATGCTGATATTTGGAGAAAAAAAGCATTCTTTGTGTGATTTTGATATTAACTATATAGCATTTTGCCCCCATTTCTTGGATTTAGTGGGCATTCTAACGGCACTTTAATAGATTAAATCACGCAGTGTATGTGCGCCTCTCTAGGTGTGTTTTTGCAAAGTGAGGGACATACTCAATAATGTTAAATCACACATAATTAAAACAAATAGATCAAGTGCAATAAAATAAACACTTAAAAGTGTATTCTTTCAGACTAGTGGAAAATAAACATGTTATGGAAGCAAAATAGAGTCTCTTAAGTCTCTTTTAAAAACAGGCTTATTAAGATCTATTTTTAATATTTTATTGTGGTTTTCTGTCAGTGTTTATGTTTGATTTTATGTGATCTTCTTGTGCAGCACTTTGGCTGTTTTTAAATGTGCTCTATAAATAAATTGAACTAGAAAATAGAGCAAAATTGTAATGTTTTGTCTTGTCTTGTCTTATGAATGTAAATAGAGTCAGTGTCGAAGAACAACTTCTCACCATCGTCTGCAGATCCTGATGGTCATTGGTGGGCGTCACTGACGGACTGTCAAATGAATTGCTCAGAATAGACTTGGGACTCTCTAGGACGTGACAGCGTAGCCTGTGGGAAACATGAAAAACGGCTTATTAGTTTGAAATGATGTTCGTTTAACTCCGGGTTAAACAAGCTAGAGCATCACTGAACACCGTTTCTCATCTCCAGTCTCATTTCAAAGCCTGACGCGTTCCTGACGGGTGTGTGTCATGCTCTTTCAGATCTCTGTTAGACTGCGATTCTTGCCGTTTCAAACGCTGCACTACACTGTTTTCTCTTCGGTTCGTGTGCCTGTTTATGGTTTATTATGGTTTTGACACTCCAGCGTAATTGAACGTTGGAATCTGTTGGAATGCATCATGACATGAACATTTTATACTGCATGAACTGCAAACAGTGATACTGTATGCATTGATATTGATATTTGTGACCCTGGAGCACAAAACCAGTCATAAGTCGCAAAGTTTCAAAAAAATGTACCCGTATGACTGGTTTTGTGGTCCAGGGTCACATTTATGCATTTGTTCTGACATAATGTTGCATTACCAGTCGGATTGCATCCATCCACTCAGTCTCCAGTTGGTGATTCATGGGAAATAAAGAGCAATGCACTACAATTTGTGTAATAAAATCTCAAAGGCTGTGATTTAACCGAAGAAGTGCATGCGCTGCGTGTTTCAGAGTGAAGCGCAGCGTTGTGTTCGTTTACACGCGAGCAGCTCATGATCCGCCGGTGCTTTCAGCATCGATTCACTGTAAAAACTGCTCAACATGAACTTCATCTCATCTGATCTGAGTTTGAGTTGATTTAACCTGCATCTGGGAGCGAAATATGCGGCAAACGTCTAGACATACTTGTAATAAGAAACGCTGATCAACATTTTTCTTAAATACTTTATTTTACAGTGAAATATTACTATAGTAGCATTTCTTTATTTTGTCATTTTTCTTTGTTTATTTAGTAGTAATAATATTTATTAATTTATAGCCATATTGCTATATAATCACAACATTTTGCCAAACTGTACAGCCATAGAAACAGAACGGCGCAAATCCTGGGTTTCTTTCGTGAATTCCTTCAGTTTTTAATCAGAAAAAATTGCAATTACATTTTATTTTTCCCTAATTATTTGATGAGAAGTTGTCCTGTGCATAGAAATACAAACACTTTCGCCAAATTCACAACACGTGCATTTGTTAACCTTGACGTCACCTGTGCTCCATGACTTTGGCTTTTGAAACCTCCTTCCAGAACTGAGATAACTCTGGGACGGCGGCTCCGGTGCTGCTCTCCATTTCTGCTGCCATGACCAGGAACCGGTCCTGCGGCGACGCCTGGAAACCTAAAACACACACACATCAATTAATTCCGTAGTAGATGAAACACCATCCAATGTCTTGTTAGATTTATTTCATGCACATTCACGATGAACTGCTTCTCCAGTAGTGTGTTACTAACTATTAATAAGCAGTAATTAGGAGTTTATTGAGGCAAAAGTTGTAGTTAATAGTGAGAATTGGACCCTAAACTAAAGTGTGAGTGAGTCTTGAATGTCCTAAACAATCAAATCTTGTTTTGAAAGGGAATAAAAGTACACTTGTTTAGTAAAGAGTCAGAGTCGGTCTGAGGGAGGAATATGACATTCAACTGCTTCCAGATTAATAGCATAATTTGCAACAATATCAGCATCTTAATTAGACTAACATGAGAGTCTCATGTGTCAGAAGAATAAAAGAGCAGAAGGCCGGTTCTCTGCGTGGTCTTTACCTCCATGAAGGGACACCACGATGTCCACACTGGCTCCGGGCTCACAGCTGCTGTTACTGGGCTTCACCCGGTACTTCTCTGGAGCCGTCGTCCGCACCTGCACACACACAACCACACATGAGTCCAAACACGGGCACTAACAGTAAAACAGTGTAGAGAGGGTGTAATGAGACCGATCTCATCATCAGCAGATACAGCAGCTCCTTTAACTACTGATCTGTGATCAGCTCTCAAGAGTCACTAGTGCCACTTCACAAACATCTATTGCAGTCAAATGAACTCTTCAGATACAGATAAAATAGAAAATGAACGGTTTATTCTAATTGCGTTTACCACTCAAGTGAGTGACGAATATTTTTCTGACTCCATTGGCAGATATTTGTTCTTAAGCATAAACTTACTTCATTTTGATACATTTTTCAGTAATCAAGACTTAATATCTTAAGTCATTTCAGTAGTCTGAACCCTGCATGAAATCAAGAACCCTAGAGTTTTATATAGAACCTGCACAGAGCGACTGAAACAACCTTTGTCATAGAACACACTTGTTTGTTCACAGTTTGAACGTTCTTGTTTCCTTACATTTATTTCAAGATCAGAGGTGAATTATCCGTTCCCACTTTCTGGCTGTAAATGATATTCAAACGAACATTAAAGCACATAGTCAAGTCACCTTTTTTTATATAGTGCTAGATTATTGTAACGCTTCTACTGGGTGGTTGCCCTGCACGCTTAATAAACAAACTCCAGCTGGTCCAAAACGCAGCAGCTCGAGTTCTTACTAGAACCAGGAAGTATGACCATATTAGCCCGGTTCTGTCAACACTGCATTGGCTCCCTATTAAACATCGTATACATTTTAAAATCTTGCTGATTACTTACAAAGCACTAAATGGTTTAGCTCCCCAGTACTTGAGCGAGCTCTTAACGCATTATACTCCATCACTTCTATTACAGTCTCAAAATTCTGGCCAGTTGATAATACCTAGAATAATCAGTACCTGAGATGGTTATTAAAAAAAATCGTTCGATTTCTATTCCATTAAACATGAAAGTATTATGCAATCATTTAACCTTTTCTTCTAAGAGTGTATTTTAATCATGTTAAAATGGTGATATATTTATGAATTTGATTATGTGCTTATCCATTTGGTTGCGAGCGCAGTGCGCGTGAAGAGAGACTCCGCCCACACGCTCTTCTGATTGGCTGTGATTGATGTTGGCGTGTCTGGTCTGGACAGACAAATAGCTTATCGCATCACGTCTGGTTAGGATACGCTGTAACGGAGTCTCACCTTAAAGGCCACGTGGTTTTTGGTGACGTTGTTGAGGACGATCAAACACCTCTTGTCTGATTCTTTAGCACCGAAGCTGAGCTCCTCAGATGGACTGGAAGAAAACACATGCACGATTATCAAGAAAACATCCACAACCTTTACTAATGGATTGCTGGATGAAATCGTGAAAGGTTTCCTGAAATATCGCAAACTGTGACAAGGTGTTCACATATCAGCCTGCATTCATTAGGAAACACGCTGGAACGGAAAACCTGCAGAGCCGAACGGATTCCACGAGATCCTTCAGCGGTGCGACTTCATGTTCACTCGATGTGTGTGCATTTGAGTCGTGAGATAGAGCTAAACATCTCCACACCGCCATATTCATGCATTTGCTCTCAAATAGCGTTTTTTTTCCAATCAGAGGAAGCATTAAAATGTTTCAGAAGTAAAATACAGTAAAAATCTAGTTCACATAATCGAGGCATGCTTTCTTCTACTAAACGAACACAAGGAACAATCATATTTAATTATTTCCATGGTAAAACTTTACAATGTTTCATTTAACATTTACATTTATGCATTTGGCAGACGCCTTTATCCAGAGCGACTTAGTTACATTTTTTACAATTTGTTCATTGTCTGTTCATGTTAGTTCAAAGTGCATTAACCAATATTAACTTTTGATTTAAAAAATGTATTAGTAAATGTTTACATTTAAAATTAACTAAGATTAATAAATGCTGGTATTGTTCATTATTAGTTCAACTAATACTAACAAATGAATTTTTAAAGTAAAATGTTACCATTGTCATGCATATGCACCAATATAAGAATCAAAAACAGCATTATTCACCTACACATATTATATGAAAAAATAACACATGGAGACTTTGGTGAACATTGAGAGATGATGCAAATGAATCATTGTACCAAGTTTTGAATTGATTCATTGAATCGGACAGTATGAACTGAATCTTGTAAACGAATCATCACACATATTCAGTACATATTCAGTGGTACCCAGTCCTAGTATTCACATTAATTGTTTAATATTTAGGGCGGGGCAACCTGTCACTCACATGAGATCCACCAATAGCAAACCACAACCATCCAATCAATTCCCCACAGACAAAATCAAGCCCCGCCCTACATTTGTTCTTGTTTGAGAAGCGTTTCACTCGGATATACGGCACAATAGAGAAGTAAAGACTAGTGCAACTTCCCTTTCATGCAGACTTTAATACAACTTTAGTTTTGAACTCAAACGGTTCCTAATGTGAAGCTGTTTTATTCGTTTGATATGAATCATCTGATTTTTGGCTTTGTGTTGATCACGTTCCAAATAAAAAGAGAAAAATAATTAAATGAGATGAAGCATCTTTCATTTGTAAAGTATTTAAATAACTGGATTATACAGATATAACCATTACCACATGATTATTTATTATATAAAACATTAATTTGCAGATAAAATAAATAAGAAGTCTACCATTACCATAATGAAATCATAAAACCTTTGAAATTAGTATAATTTTTTGGCTTTTTATCAAATCCAGTAATTTCCTAAGTGGTAGTTTAATATACAATGTATTTAACTTTTAAACAAACACAATTCATTGTGAATTAGTTCAATAGATCAATTCATTGAAAGTTCAGAGATGATTTAAACTTTTGATTCATTTCAGTGAATCAGTTCAAACTGTCCGTCTCAATTAAACGATTTAAAACTGTGATTCATCGTCATTTAGAAATGTTCACTAAAGTCTCCATGTGTCATTTTTCATATATTGTAAATATTGCTGTTTGTGACTGGCTTGTGATATTGGTGCATATAAATGAAAATGATTAAATATGATTCTTCCTTTAGTAAAGCATGCCTTGATGATTTGAAGTAGATTGTGTTTAGCGCAGTGTTTACCTGATGTGCAGTAATGTGCCCTTGAAAGTGGACGTAGGTTTTCTCGCCCCTCTCAGCCGTCCAGGTTCTCCTCTGTCGAGATCATCTGACTTCTGACCGTCTTCAATGAAATTCACCTGAGAAACACGATCACATTTGGTATTTTTAGAATGTGAGAATAATGGAAATGCATGACATCAGGTCTGATTTTTGTGAGCATGAACGTCATCAATTGCGCTAAAATCAACAAACTGATTTTCATTTTTAATGAGAATTGTCGATTTTTGGCAACAAAGTTGAGCAGGTCGCAACTTTATACAAATTAACAGCAATGCAACAAGCGAATACCAATGGGATCAATGATCAATGCATCACAAAAGTCAAAAATTATGCTAATTTCAAAGGTTTTATGATTTATATATTATTGTAATGAGTGCATTATTTTATCTGGGAATTAATGTTTCGTATATTAAATCGCAGCATAGAATAAACATTGCAATTAATTTGTCATACACGTTGTTGATCTAAAAATGTTAAATTTTTGAACAAGCATTACATTTTTACTGTATTCTATTTTTAAGCATTTTTTGAACAAACATTAATAGATTTTTACTGTATTCTATTATTTAAGCATTTTTTTAATTTTTGAACAAGCATTAATTGATTTTTACTGTATTCTATTATTTAAGGATTTTTTGAATTTTTGAACAAGCATTAATTGATTTTTACTGTATTCTATTTTTAAGCATTTTTTGAACAAACATTAATAGATTTTTACTGTATTCTATTATTTAAGCATTTTTTTAATTTTTGAACAAGCATTAATTGATTTTTACTGTATTCTATTTTTAAGCATTTTTTGAACAAACATTAATAGATTTTTACTGTATTCTATTATTTAAGGATTTTTTGAATTTTTGAACAACCATTAATTGATTTTTACTGTATTCTATTTTTAAGCATTTTTTGAACAAACATTAATAGATTTTTACTGTATTCTATTATTTAAGCATTTTTTTAATTTTTGAACAAGCATTAATTGATTTTTACTGTATTCTATTTTTAAGCATTTTTTGAACAAACATTAATAGATTTTTACTGTATTCTATTATTTAAGCATTTTTTTTAATTTTTGAACAAGCATTAATTGATTTTTACTGTATTCTATTTAAGCATTTTTTTGAATTTTTGAACAAGCATTTATTGATTTTTACTGTATTCTATTATTTAAGGATTTTTTGAATTTTTGAACAAGCATTTATTGATTTTTACTGTATTCTATTATTTAAGGATTTTTGGAATTTTTGAACAAGCATTTATTGATTTTTACTGTATTCTATTTAAGCATTTTTTGAACAAACATTAATTGATTTTTACTGTATTCTATTTAAGCATTTTTTTGAATTTTTGAACAAGCATTTATTGATTTTTACTGTATTCTATTATTTAAGGATTTTTTTGGAATTTTTGAACAAGCATTTATTGATTTTTACTGTATTCTATTATTTAAGGATTTTTTGAATTTTTGAACAAACATTAATTGATTTTTACTGTATTCTTTTAAGCATTTTTTGAACAAGCATTAATTGATTTTTACTGTATTCTATTATTTAAGCATTTTTTGAATTTTTGAACAAGCATTAATTGATTTTTACTGTATTCTATTATTTAAGCATTTTTTGAATTTTTGAACAAACATTAATTGATTTTTACTATATTCTATTTTTAGGCATTTTTACATTTTTGATATTTTGTATATTAAATCGCAGCATAGAATAAACATTGCAATTAATTTGTCATACACGTTGTTGATCTTAAAATATAATTTGAGTAGCAACATTAATGACAGAAGAGTACAGTCCATCTTCACCCTTCAATCAAATATTATTAAAGATTTTGTAGTCATATTGCGTAGTTGTGCTTGTCATGTTTCATTCATTGTGCAACATAATTTTTGGCACATGCAAATAAGCAAAAACTAGAGAACCAACCAAATATTAATAACTGATTATGTTGCAGTCAGTGTTTGCTTCTTCCTCTCAGCTTTTTGTTTTTCTGTGCATTTTCTTGCATGGTAAAATAAAGCACAATTTTTCATTTTTAATGAGTTATGGCAACTTTACACACAATGCAATGCAACATGTCAATCCCAATAGGATCAATGGCATCAGCAACACAAAGCTGAAATCAGAACACCGGGCCAATGTGAACATGTGGCTTCACACACACCACTTTAACCACTGCAGGAACTTTCCTCCACTCTGTTCGGTCTCAGAGCGCCGAACACACACGTGGGAAAATCAGGAAGACCAAACGAGAACTGCTGAACACGTGCTTTCTTTGTGCTCGTGCTGCAGAAGTGGGAGAAACAAAGCTGAAGCGAAACTCCCGCGTGACCAAACAACACATGCTGTGTGTCGGGGGTTAAAGGGTCAAAGGTCACCGTGTCAAACGATTAAAGAGGCAGGGTTGATTTGAAATGTTCTGGACTTTATTCAGTGTTTGATTGATTACATGAAATGTTTTACACATAAGATTACATTTTACAGTACGTCAGTCAATCAATCAATCAATCATTAGTGTCTATTCATTACTTTATTGGTAACTCTTTACAATAAGCTCACATTAGTTAATGAGCAATGCATTCGTTAGAGTATTTATTCATCTTTGCTGACGTTAGTTAGAAAAATACAGTGGTTCATTGTTAGTTCAGGTCCATTAATTAATATTAACAGATACTTTGATTTTAATAACGTATTCATAACGTATTTATTGTTAGTTCATGTTAACTATTGTGAGCCTAAAGTGTTACCAGTTAATTGGTCATTAGTGATGAAATGATTATATTGCATTATATATCCATTTTTGGAAAACATTTAGTATTGAATCACAGTCTCGATCAGAGAAATCAGAGCAAACATTGTTTCTAAATAAAAACAGACTTGTCTTCATACACAGTCGTTAAAACACTGGAGATCTAATATATGACACGTTTATGTGTAAAAGTCACATTCAGCTTCATTTCTAAGGAGTGTTAGTGTAAAACTGAAATGATTCAATAGTGGCTCTATAATAATAACTCAAGATACAGATGCTTGAATTTCAGAGTGTTAAAAATGGTTAATGTCATAACGATACAATAATGAAGAAAGCAATCACATGACCGCAGTTCCTCTGTAAGGTCTCAGGGCTCCTACACACTGCGGTCAATCGAGTCGGATCAGCTTCAAATCAACTGCATTGAAAGCACTGGTTAGAGTTTGCCTGGATGTGTTGCTGAAGAGTTAAGACACACATCACCCAGTCTTTACGGCCTTGACAGTTCTGGTTTCTCAAACACCATAACGATTCTTTTAGATTTTGAACAAGCATTAATTGCTTTCAAAAAATTAAAAAAAAATGCTTAAACATAGAACACAGCAAAATCAATTAATGCTTGTTAAAAAATTCAAAAATGCTTAAATGGAATACAGTAAAAATCAATTAATACTTGTTCAAAAATTCAAAAGATGCTTAAAAATAGAATATTTTATTTTTATTTTTGAACAAGCATTAATTGACTTTTACTGTATTCCATTTAAGCATTTTTGAATTTTTTAACAAGCATTAATTGACTTTTACTGTATTCTATTTAAGCATTATTTTTTTATTTTTGAACAAGCATTAAAACGCTGATTCATCCGGTAATGAAACAAGTGAAGTCTTTATAAGTCATTGAATCATTCATTCAAGAGATTCGTTCAAAAACACTGATTCATCCAGTAATGAAACAAGTGAAGTCTTTATGAGTGAGTCATTGAATCATTCATTCAAGAGATTCGTTCAAAAGCGCTGATTCATCCAGTAATGAAACAAGTGAGTCTATATGAGTGAGTCATTGAATCATTCATTCAAGAGATTCGTTCAAAAACACTGATTCATCCAGTAATGAAACAAGTGAAGTCTTTATGAGTGAGTCATTGAATCATTCATTCAAGAGATTCGTTCAAAAGCGCTGATTCATCCAGTAATGAAACAAGTGAGTCTATATGAGTGAGTCATTGAATCATTCATTCAAGAGACTCATTCAAAAGCACTGATTCATCCAGTAATGAAACAAGTGAAGTCTTTATGAGTGAGTCATTGAATCATTCATTCAAGAGATTCGTTCAAAAGCGCTGATTCATCCACTAATGAAACAAGTGAGTCTTTATGAGTGACTCATTGAATCATTCATTTAAGAGATTCGTTCAAAAACACTGATTCATCCACTAATGAAACAAGTGAAGTCTTTATGAGTGAGTCATTGAATCATTCATTCAAGAGATTCGTTCAAAAACACTGATTCATCCAGTAATGAAACAAGTGAGTCTATATGAGTGAGTCATTGAATCATTCATTCAAGAGACTCGTTCAAAAGCACTGATTCATCCAGTAATGAAACAAGTGAGTCTATATGAGTGAGTCATTGAATCATTCATTCAAGAGACTCATTCAAAAGCACTGATTCATCCAGTAATGAAACAAGTGAAGTCTTTATGAGTGAGTCATTGAATCATTCATTCAAGAGATTCGTTCAAAAGCGCTGATTCATCCACTAATGAAACAAGTGAGTCTTTATGAGTGACTCATTGAATCATTCATTCAAGAGATTCGTTCAAAAACACTGATTCATCCAGTAATGAAACAAGTGAAGTCTTTATGAGTGAGTCATTGAATCATTCATTCAAGAGATTCGTTCAAAAACACTGATTCATCCAGTAATGAAACAAGTGAAGTCTTTATGAGTGAGTCATTGAATCATTCATTCAAGAGATTCGTTCAAAAGCGCTGATTCATCCAGTAATGAAACAAGTGAGTCTTTATGAGTGAGTCATTGAATCATTCACTCAAGAGATTCGTTCAAAAACACTGATTCATCCAGTAATGAAACAAGTGAAGTCTTTATGAGTGAGTCATTGAATCATTCATTCAAGAGATTCGTTCAAAAGCGCTGATTCATCCAGTAATGAAACAAGTGAGTCTTTATGAGTGAGTCATTGAATCATTCACTCAACCTGATTTTTTTCCAAGTAATTTATCCAATTAATTAAACATTTTTAAATCGACTGCGGCAATTACAATTTTCTCAGAACCTCTAGTATTACATGTTATTTTGTTTAGTTGTCTTTTCAGAATCGCGGGAGAATCACAATCTCTATTTGAAACAAAAAAATCGTGATTCTCAGTTTATCCAGGATTGTGCAGCTCTAGTTTAATTCAGACTCGTATCTCAGATAAAACGATTTCATTTGCTGTGGTGTTGTAGATTGAAATGAATCAAATTTGTTTCTTATTTGACTAATTTCGCAACATTGACACTGTTATTGAACTGAACTGAATCAACATTAGACTCAAGCTGAATAATAACAATCTGAATGTCTCATATTTGATGAATTTTACAACATTAACACTAATATTTTCCTGTTTATTAGTGTAAAGCTGCTTTGAAACGATCTGTATTGTATAAAGCGCTGTAGAAATAAAGCTGGCTGGATTTGTAGATTCAGCAGGAATGCAGACGCTGAAGAACCGACAGCCGCAAACTTTAGTGTGTATGAGCCCTTATGAGTTTAACATCATAACAACACACAGATAATCAGGTAAAACTGCAAAATTAACTTCATTTATCTTTGACTGATCAAACTGAATAAACCCCGTAACCAGACGGTAGTTTGTCAGAGGGAAATCAGTCAAAGTGATTAAAATCATGTGCAATGCCACTGAAATGTTTCTGAAACTAGCGTTGAACAAACAGAAGCGTCTTGTATGGAGGTGAAATGGGGTGGACAGCACAGATGAATCTGGTTTCGCTCTGGAAACTTCAGGCACTTGAGGGTGTAGAAACATCTACAATGTCTTACCAGTCCTTGTTTTAAGACACACAGACAGAGAGGGACATCAGAAAAACATGGCCGAGGATAACGGAGCGCATTTTCCCATTCATTTTATTTTCCATGAGAATTTTGACGATTCTTCAATAAAGAGTTTGAAGCAGGGAATCAAAGCGAACAGATGAATCGCAACATTGCAAACTTTGATTTGAAGCAAAATAAGACACAAATCTACAAGACTGTGAACTTGCAGTCAAGAATCAATTGCTCTGTGGGAATGACTGGGATTTTTGCATCTGATGCACTCGATTAGAGCTGCACGATATTGGAAAAAAACTGACTTTGGGATGTTTTGCTTTCTGCAATTATATATTGGGAAATTAAAAAATACAGGAATATTGAATAGCTCTATTTGAAAAAAATGTATCATTCTCAAATGAACGGGGTGATTTTGATGGAGTTCAGCTGCATTGAAAATGGAAAAAAAATTACCAAAATTTACAAGAAAATATTAATTTTTTTAAAAGTGCAAAATCCTTTTAGGGTTGAACGATTTTGGAAAAACTTGGAAAAAATGTTGGGTGTGCATTCTTGAGTTTATTCTTTACAAGAACCAAGTCATACCATAAAGAGTTAAAAAAAAATTATAATAATTATGATGATTTTATTGTGATTTATTATTCAATACATTAAACAAAATAAAAAATATATTGTAATATTATTGGACTGTAAAATAAAAAAACTTGAGTAATACATTTATTTTATTTAAATTACAATAATAATTATTATAATTTTATTGTGATTTATTATTAAACATATTAAACCAAATAAAAAAAAAATTGTAATATTATTGGACTGTAAAATAAAATAATTGAGTAATAATTGTATTTCTTTAATATACAATAACAATTATTATTATTATCTTATTGTGATTATTAATAAACATATTAAACCAAATAAAAAATACATTGCAATATTATTGGACTGTAAAATATATATATTTTTTATTTTACTTTAAAAATCACAATCACAATAACAATAATAATTATGCTTTTATTGTGATTATTATTAAACATATTAAAATAAAAAATATATTGTAATATTATTGGACTGTAAAATAAAAAAAAAAAGTAATAACATTTTATTTTACTTAATAAAATTTTAGGTCTTATTTTCCTCATTTTTAAATGGTGTACCACCAAGCTTTTATCCTGACGGGTTGGCGAATAAATAAATGCGCTGCCTGTTTCAGAGTGAAGGCGCTGTGTGTTCATTTACACGCGTGCAGCTCAACAGAACCACTTGATTCACAGTAAATGAACCGTTCTGAGACACTTGAACACTGTTTGATGAACTACACATGCGTAAATCTGAAACCGCTAGTGCATATATTTAATTAATTAAATCGGAGTCTGCGCAATTTGACAATCGCACAAAGCTATATCGCAATATCAGTTTTTCCCCCAATATATCGTGCAGCCTTATGGCCCGTACACACCAAGGATGATAACTATAATGATAAAGATTTAAATCTAAAAATAATATTTCTAAATATGAAAGAATAGCAGTCCAATAGCATAACTATAACGATAACGGCACCGTGAAACGATATCGTTGGAATCACTTTCAGAGTGATTTTTTTCCAGCTGAATGATAAAAACATTGACAGCCAATCAGAATCCATCTCGAGCATTTAAAGCGGCAACGCTTAGAATAAACAGAGTTATATTGTCAGCTGGTGTGGACGCTAATGCGTATCGTTCTTGTGTGAACGGGCCTCTACACTCTACTACATGATGAATCTGCAGTGATCAGTGAGAAGTGTGTGATTATAATTAGCATGTGCATTCGATGTGACGTCAATCAACACGTCTGCTAACAGAACAGAAGATCAGGGCTGAATGATAGTAATGGATAACCAGCACAATGCATCAGGTTTGAAACAGGGTTATTATCATAAACTAAAACTATTAAAACATTTATGTTCATTTGAATAAAGCTGCAATAAAATACAATATAAATATTAGTTGAAAAACTTAAACTAAAAATAAAAATGTTGCCTTGCAATAAACTGAGATAAGTACTAGTACTAAAGTTATTAACTGGAAATAAATAAATAACTCAAACTAAATTAAACTTAAATATAAATATAATTTTGGTTTTATTCTAGTTTCATGCATTCTTATTAACACTTGAGCGTGTGAATCATCTCCATCAGTTATTCAAAGGTAAAAAATGTCAAATTATTTGTTTGTGTCGTTAAAAACTTTCTGCACTCAAAAAAATTAAAGATTTACGCATTTCAATTAATAGTAGAATTCCAATCCTTAATCAATTATTCAATTAAAATATGCAAGGATTATTCAATTAGTGCTATCAAACGATTAATTCCATCCAAAATAAAAGTTTGTGTTTACATAATATATGTGTGTACTGTGTATAATTATGTAATGTATATATTTGAGAAAAAAATTGTTATATTTATATATAATATAAATGATATAAATATATATACAGTATACACATGCAAATATTTCTTAAATATATACATGTATGTGTGTGTATTCAAATATACATAATATATGTGTGTGTACGGTGTATAATTATTATGTAAACAAACTTTTATTTTGGATGTGATTAATCGCGATTAATCGTTTGACAGCACTAATTATTATTATTTATATGTGACCCTGGACCACAAATCCAGTCATAACTAGGGCTGGGTATCGTTCAAACATTTTCGATATCGATACCGCTTCCTGAACGATACTTTTTTTCGATACCAAATTTATTTTTCTTTTTTAACAAGATTACACTACCGCAAAAAAAAAAACTTTGGTTTTATTTTTTCAGTTTGTTGACTTGTTTTCCAGACTCAAAGCCTCATATAAAGGGCACTGGGGGCGGAATATACGCATAAAGCGCCGCAAAGCACTGGCAAAAGTAGCCTAATGTTTATAAATGTAGAAATAGCAAGGAGATTTTAATTGTTTATTAATAAACTAGTGTTTTCTGAGTCCGTGTTGGGCTGCCACGATGACTCGTCATCTCCGCAGTAGTGATAGAGGGAAATGACCTTTCATACGGATCACACAATCACAGTATTTGTGTTCGATTTGAATTGGTTTGTTGAAACAGATATTTCAAGCTTTCTATAGGCCTATTTCTCCTGTCTGTGAGGCAAGTAAATGCTGAGTTTGGGTTCATTTAGTTCTTCCTGCAGTCGAATACGGAGGAACTTTCTGCTCTTTAGTTTATCCGTGCACTGGCACTGCAGATTTGTCGTGTTGTCGGTCTTATCCTGTCGTGAATATTGCATTGCACGCTGTTGGCATTGAGCCTGGTGAAATGTAGCCACACTTTTGATCTTTTCCACATCTTTTGCATCTATGTGTGTTGGGACACTGCACACGTCTGCAGCGCGTCACGGCTCCGCCGAGGGTTTGTCCCGTCCTCGTGCCGCGGCGCGACCGGTATACACAGCAGGACTGACTAGAGTGGACGAGCGTGCCGGAGCCGTAATGCGCCGCAGACGGGGTTACACACACACACTACAGCCTCACGTGCGTAACCGCCGTAAACTAATGTTTTTCCACCACAGCTAATCGTGCTGCATGCTTATTGGCTCACTGACGGTGACGAGATTAACCCCTTAGGTATCGAACGACAAGACCTTTTGCGATACTCGATAGTAGAGGCAATTCGGTCGGTACCTAAAAAGTATCGAACTCGATACCCAGCCCTAGTCATAAGGGTCAATTTTTTGAAATTGAGATTTATACATCATCTGACAGCTGAATAAATAAGCCATTGATGTGTGGTTTGTTAGGATAGGACAATATTTGGCTGAGATATTGGAATCTGAGGGTGCAAAAAAGCCTAAATATTGAGAATATCTCCTTTAAAGTTGTCCAAATGAAGTCCTTAACAGTGCATATTACTACTCATAATACATTTTTGATATATTTACAAAATATCTTCATGATCTTTACTTAATATCCTAATGATTTTTGGAATAAAAGAAAAATGTTGACCCATACAATGTATTGTTGGCTATTTCCACAAATATACCCGTGAGATCATGACGGGTCACATATTGTCCAGTCCTAGTTAGGAGTGGATTCACCTGACATTAACCTGATCACGTGATCGTCATCTCACTAAGAAGAGATTAGCAGGGAAAGAGGAGCTTCAGTCTGAGGTCATTACAGCATCAGCGTGCTTTGATTTAAACACACACGAGTTTTGATTAGGAAGCAAATGCATGATTTAATCAGAAGTATGAGAAGAATTCACAGAAGCTCAAAAAGTAGGAAAATAATCACAGTTAGAAACGGCTGTAAATCAGGTACAGAGGAGTCATGAAACCGAGCATGTCTGGGCCACATTTCAAAATCAAAAGAAATATTTTTTTAACATTAGTTAATGAGCATTAACTAATATATTTTACAGTATTTCTTAACCTTTGTTAATGTTAGTTAATAAAAATACATGTTAGTTCACGGTGCATTAACTAAAGTTAACAGATATTGATTTTAATAATGTATTAGTAAATGCAAAAATGTGTGTATGCAAAATGCATTGCAGAATATAATTTCTTTGGATTTGTGTGGAAACGTGACCTAGACGTGAGGAGACGTGGTATACCTTCTTTGGTTTGATGGACTGCTCAGAATTGAAACTGGACTCGAGAGTGTCTTTGGAGTCGGACTCCAAATCCTTGATGTCACTCTCGTCCTCGCTGACGATTGGACCGTTTTCACAGATTGGAGACTGGAAGTCATCGTCCGGGAGAGGCGGATAACTGTACTTGAATTGGTCCTGTCAGATAAAACAACAGAATATTAACACAAATCTTAAAGCCATAATTTACTTGACACTACGGCTGGGCTGAAAATATTGATTTCTTGAAATGAACTGATTCTAGTGGACCGATATAATCACAAATGCCGATATTGGCTTTTTTTTTTTAAATATTGGCATCAATACGTTTTTCTGTTTGGCCAATGTGTTGGAAGCGTGCTTAGTTCTGCTTAGTTACTTTTGATTGTCTTGATTAATGTTGCCAGGCAGGATTTATGTTTCTAGAGTCAGAAGTTATAATCATAAACAAATATTTTCAGGTCCTAATATAAGCTGATGGTGGCGCTAGAGGGTTTTATGTAGAGACCCTAAAGTTGGTGTGAATAATGTTCAGATACTTTGAAATTAATGTGCCAAATTTTGTGATGTTTCTCCAAACGGTTCTAGTTACTTTTGATTGTCTCATTAAATAAACATGAATGAACATCAGAAGGTATGCTGAAAGATACAGCACAACTTACTGAAATCAATCATATCTCATGTCATCGATCAATCAGTGTTTCAACGGCGGGAAGACGTCAATAAAACAGCTTGAGAACAATGTCACGCAACATCACATTTCCCTCAGAAAAGCCATTCAATGACCATAGTTAGAAAAATACCTCTAGAGAGCAGCATTTTGATAAATATATGCACTATATTACATAATCATTATATTTTTACTTAACCTGTTCTTCAATATTTAATGTTTGAAAATTTTGAAAAAGTTTAAATGTTTTAAAAAAAACGAATTGGAGTAGAAACATAATTATGCCATTAAAAAAGTAAAGATAACATTGTTATTGTTATAAAACCTGTCTTATATACAGTTTAAAGGCGCAATATGTACGATTTTAGTATTAAAATATCCAAAACCCACTAGAACAGTCTATATTTTGTTGACTTGTGTACATTATCACAAATGTTTCCAAGAATGTTTAAATCCAGAGAAATCATCAGTTTTAACCAGGACACGGACCGTGTGTGTGCGTCGCCTATCAATGACATCATACCCGCGTTACCCTCCGGTTTTATTTTGTAGAAACCATGGAAACACAAAGACGCTTTAATATATGATGTGTTTTATTAGACAGGTGAGCAACTGTTTGGATCATTCATGGACAGAAACTAATCATTGTTCTCCAGCTCAACACAGTTACTCTTATTGTTTAGATCTGGTGTTCTTGATTTACCGCGAGTACCATGTTTTACCATGCCTAATATGATCTCGCTCACTGCAGTGTGAACAAGTGTCTCATAGCAGCGCGAGCGAACGCACAGAGTAGCATTATAACATAACTTTAACACACTCAAATGTGTGTAATATGATAAAACAGCGCTGCGTTCCCCCACACACACTGCTGTCGAGCCGTGTGTAGGGTTTGAAATTAACTTTTCACTCACCGGCCAATTTGGCTACTAAATTTTTAAGTTACCAGCCATTCAGAACTTCTACTAGCCAAAAATAAATATATATATATACATTTTTTCAATGGCTTTTTAATGCTTTATTAACATCAACAAATGGCATGTAAATTAAAGTTAAAAAATTAAAGTGACATGTAATGGCCAAGCATGGTAACCCATACTCAGAATTTGTCTTCTGCACTTAACCCATCCAAGTTAGTGCACACACACATCAGGAGTAGTGAGTAGTGAACACACACACACTGCAAACCTACAAGGGTAACTTCCATATTACACCAGAAGAACATCACATGCTTCACAATACAATAGAAATTAAAAAAAGAGAAAGAGAAAGAACAGAGAGGGTACATATCTATATATTGTTGAACAAGCATAAACAGATAGTTTTATATGAAAATGTTAAATGAAGAACATAATACTGCAGTTGTTTCTATTTTTAGATTTTGATATCACGCACATTTTAATCTCCTCCTTAATCACTGTAAAACTGGGTTTGCCATTTATAAATACATTTATTATAAAATTTGGATTTCATTGGAAATTTTCATTTCTTATTCATCCAGGCATCCTCTTTCATCCTCATCCTTTTCACCAAAAATGTATTCAATACAGTACAAAGAACATTAAACACCACACGGGACAAAACACACCTGTGGTCGCGCCCAGTTTGCCAATGGTATTAAAACGTATAATTTTCTTTTCCTGGTTTCCTCCGTTGCTTGGCGGGTCTTTCCTTTTTTCATAGGTGTTAGTTACCCCAGGCAAGTATCGCCACATTATTATGTTTTTTTAATCTTCGCTATTGCTTCAATGAAAACGAACAAGCGCGCCGTTATTTGTTACATAGTGACGCGTAGGGTTGGGTACCGAAACCCAGTGCCCTATAACCGGTGTGTAACCGGACCGAATCAGAACGCAGTGCCTCTTGAATTCAAACGTGCTTTCGCGCTTTGGCTGGCGCTGATCCAGAGACAAACACACTCAGCGCTCATCACATATCACAACTATTCAGTGTTTTCAACCACATCATGTTCATTTTAGGTTCCAGACATTTAAATGCACACAAGCACTAGCAAAAAACACACACTGATGTCTGTGGAAGCGGCAACAATCCTTTCAGTTATAATTTGACTGTGTTTTATTTATATCAGATACACATTGTATAGTTAACTCTATAGTTTACTCTATTCTTCTCAGTTCACCGGTCACTTACTTTCATGTGTTTCGTGAGACGAGGATGAATTCAGGTGATGCAAATCCGACAGATCCGATTCGCTGAGGCGCAAACTAACATGGCGGCGCCATCGCGCATTATAGATCAGCTAACATGATCGTTATAAACGGTTTTAAATGACAAAACACATTCACTTACACATATTTGATAATCAGAACATCAGATAGTTCATGACATAGTTAACATGTTTGTGAATATTTTGAATAAAAAAGAAAAAACAAAATAAAAGCGATCTGTGATACAGAGCTAGTGTCACGTGAGAAGCATGACGCGTCGCCATGGAGACAATAAGGCGACGCGTTCTAAAATATTTAGGCAGAGAATATGGTCATATTTCTGCAAAATAATGCTGAACCTTGAAGCTAGCAGACCAAGAGTACCGACGACTGCTGTTATTACTGAAACTGTTATTTAGTGTTAAATTATTGTAGTTGGGTTAGGTGGCTTAGGTTTTACTGTGAATTTAAGAAAATTGTGTTTTGTATTTATTTATATTTATATATTTAAGTATACTTTAAACTTTTAATAAATTGTTAAATTTAAAGAATTTAAAGGCTTCTAGTTGCTCAACTGTCTTAGGTCTTCTTTGTCGCATCTTCCTCTTTATGATGCGGCAAATGTTTTCTATGGGTGAAAGGTCTGGACTGCAGGCTGGCCATTTCAGTACCCGGATCCTTCTTCTACGCAGCCATGATGTTGTAATTGATGCAGTATGTGGTCTGGCATTGTCATGTTGGAAAATGCAAGGTCTTCCCTGAAAGAGACGACGTCTGGATGGGAGCATATGTTGTTCTAGAACTTGGATATACCTTTCAGCATTGATGGTGCCTTTCCAGATGTGTAAGCTGCCCATGCCACACACACTCATGCAACCCCATACCATCAGAGATGCAGGCTTCTGAACTGAGCGCTGATGACAACTTGGGTTGTCCGTGTCCTCTTTAGTCCGGATGACATGGCGTCCCAGTTTTCCAAAAAGAACTTCAAATTTTGATTCGTCTGACCACAGAACAGTTTTCCACTTTGCCACAGTCCATTTTAAATGAGCCTTGGCCCAGAGAAAACGCCTGCGCTTCTGGATCATGTTTAGATATGGCTTCTTTTTTGACCTATAGAGTTTTAGCCGGCAACGGCGAATGGCACGGTGGATTGTGTTCTCCGACAATGTTTTCTGGAAGTATTCCTGAGCCCATGTTGTGATTTCCATTACAGTAGCATTCCTGTATGTGATGCAGTGCCGTCTAAGGGCCCGAAGATCACGGGCATCCAGTATGGTTTTCCGGCCTTGACCCTTACGCACAGAGATTGTTCCAGATTCTCTGAATCTTTGGATGATATTATGCACTGTAGATGATGATAACTTCAAACTCTTTGCAATTTTTCTCTGAGAAACTCCTTTCTGATATTGCTCCACTATTTTTCGCCGCAGCATTGGGGGAATTGGTGATCCTCTGCCCATCTTGACTTCTGAGAGACACTGCCACTCTGAGAGGCTCTTTTTATACCCAATCATGTTGCCAATTGACCTAATAAGTTGCAAATTGGTCCTCCAGCTGTTCCTTATATGTACATTTAACTTTTCCGGCCTCTTATTGCTACCTGTCCCAACTTTTTTGGAATGTGTAGCTCTCATGAAATCCAAAATGAGCCAATATTTGGCATGACATTTCAAAATGTCTCACTTTCAACATTTGATATGTTATCTATATTCTGTTGTGAATAAAATATAAGTTTATGAGATTTGTAAATTATTGCATTCCTTTTTTATTCACAATTTGTACAGTGTCCCAACTTTTTTGGAATCGGGTTTGTATGTTCAAGTAAGCCAGATATGCGCAGATTCTGTGCAATACGCTGTATTTAACATATCATGACGCTGCGTTCATGAGCGGAAGAAGCGGAAGCGTTCGTCTGACAGAATAAAAGCTCCGCCAAATCCAGGAATCAAGACACACCTTTGTTTGGAATAGGCGACCTCTAGCGGCCAAAAACTACATATTGTGCCTTTAAATGCATACAGTGCATCCGGAAAGTATTCACAGCGCTTCACTTTTTCCACATTAAGGCTAACATAACAAAACATGGAAAAAGTGAAGCGCTGTGAATACTTTCCGGATGCACTGTACATATCAGTTGTTAATTTTAACCTGTAATATCATAGTAATGTAGTGACCGATATGTTTTGTGTGTAGTTTTCAGTATTAGTTCAGAGAGATTTTTTTTCCCTTGAGAAAAATGTACTATATTCATCTGAATCGAAATGCAAGCTTGTGAATTGAAAAGGCCAAAGACCAGTCCAAAATAATCGCCCTCTTATTTCTACGTACCGTTCCTCCCATGTACGGTGGAAGGTGCTCAGGGTTGATGTACGTCTGGATGTCACTCTTGCTGACAAACTTGAGCTTACTGATGGCGTCCGGGCCGAGCCACGTCTTCACGATCTTCCAGGCAGCTGCCGCACGAAAGAGAGGTTAGCACCAATGAACATCATTACAAACATCTGTCCTTTACAACCAATCACAACTCACCGTTCATGATCCACGGCATCTCGTACATGATCATTTTGGCTGTGAATAAAACAAAAATACATAAAAAGGTTTAAACAAAACAAGTGACCTTACAACATGTGATATTGTGGATAGTTATAATAATATGTAAAATGAGGACATTTTGGAAATCTATTTCTATAATACAGGGATTCCCAAACTTTTCTGTCAGGCAAATCCCTTTTTTAGTAAGTATTTACTGCATTTGATATAATTATTATCTTTTCATCATGTTTGCTATGACAGAAGGTTGAATAAACAGAATACACTCACAAAGAAACTTTGGATAGTAGACTTTGAAGCAGTTAATGATATATTTCACAAAGTCCATATCCTAGAAGAGAAGATCATAGGAAAGAACGTTAGACACAAAGTCAAGAACAGCAGATTTATGTTGCCATTAAAAAATATTTTAAGTCCTAATTTAAGCTGATGGTGGCGCTAGAGGGTTTTAAGCACAGACCCTAAAGTTGGTGTGAATGATTTTCAGATCCTTTGCAATTAATGTGCCAAATTTCGTGATGTTTCTCCAAACGGTTCTAGGAGTTTTTCATTCTTTTATTGATTTAATGCCTATAATTCATAGAGCTGGATGACATTATGGTGTATGTACTGTGTGTAGAGATTAGAGATAACAGTAGAGATTTTGCTATACCATTCATACCGTGGTAAATATATTTGCCTGTCTAGTAGGGAGCAAGACTGCTTTACATTATTATAAAACATGCATTTTTTAGGGGGTTTTTGTTCAAGTTTTAGATAAAAAAAATACATGCTTTTCATTTGTAAAGCATTTTATTCACTATTTTTTCTTTAATTTAGCACCAAAATTATTTAATATATAAAGCAGCTCAACATTAAGCATAAATCCGCCATTCACTTGTCAGTAAAAAGTTGTTTAGGATTTTTTTGTGGCGTAAATATAATTTATTCTGAAGCAGTAATCTCATCAGCTTTGACATTAATATCTGCATATTTGTGATATATTGCATTTTTTTACCTTTTATAAAGGGCATTTTTTCCCCTAATCTTATTAAATGCATGCTTCATCTTTAATTTTAAATTCTTAAATTTGTTCAATAAATTCAATTAGAATAACAACACACTACAGGGCTGTTACCAATCAAATTAAATCTTTTTACTGAAAAATTACAATTGCATTGAATAATGTTATGAGATTGTTTTAAATATTTTTTAAAAATACAATATTGGGGAAAAATTATACTTTTAAACATGAAACAAGTGACCGTCTTAATGAGTGAGTCATTGAATCTTTGACTCAACCGATTCGTTCAAACGGCTGATTCATTCACGAACGAGGCAGTTGTCTATGTAAGTATGTCAAATGTGTAAAATGTAAGTGACTTAATATTAACTACTTGTTTATTGAACTGTATGAAATCAGTGTCACATTTTCAATAGTTATGGTATTCAGGAAAACAGCACTCTTGGTCATGTAATGTTGCTTAACAGTGGTGAACCGGCGACAGGGTCATGGGCGGCCAAGGCTCATTGATGCACGTGTGGAGGCGAAGGCTGGCCCGTGTGGTCCGATCAAACAGACGAGCTACTGGAGCTCAAATTGCTCAAGAAGTTAATGCTGGTTCTGATAGAAAGGTGTCAGAATACACAGTGCATCGCAGTTTGTTGCGTATGGGGCTGCATAGCCGCAGACCAGTCAGGGTGCCCATGCTGACCCCTGTCCACCGCCGAAAGCACCAACAGTGGCACGTGAGCATCAGAACTGGACCACGGAGCAATGGAAGAAGGTGGCCTGGTCTGATGAATAACGTTTTCTTTTACATCACGTGGATGGCCGGGTGCGTGTGCGTGGCTTACCTGGGGAACACATGGCACCAGGATGCACTATGGGAAGAAGGCAAGCCGGCGGAGGCAGTGTGATGCTTTGGGCAATGTTCTGCTGGGAAACCTTGGGTCCTGCCATCCATGTGGATGTTCTAAGCATTGTTGCAGACCATGTACACCCTTTCATGGAAACGGTATTCCCTGGTGGCTGTGGCTCTTTCAGCAGGATAATGCTCCTGCCACAAAGCACAAATGGTTCAGGAATGGTTTGAGGAGCACAACAACGAGTTTGAGGTGTTGACTTGGCCTCCAAATTCCCCAGATCTCAATCCAATCGAGCATCTGTGGGATGTGCTGAACAAACAAGTCCGATCCATGGAGGCCCCACCTCGCAACTTACAGGACTTAAAGGATCTGCTGCTAACATCTTGGTGCCAGATACCACAGCACACCTTCAGGGGTCTAGTGGAGTCCATGCCTCGACGGGTCAGCAAAAGGGGGACCAACACAATATTAGGTATTGCCTGATCGGTGTATTTCAGTGAGAGCGTTCGTTACTGACCCACTTCATAAAGACTAAACCGTTGCCTCCAGTAGTAAAGCTGCCATTAATCCATTAGTAAACTAACTGTTAAAGGTCACCATTGGGGTCAAATCTAACCGTACACAAGACCACTAACAGCTCAACCTGATCACCAACCGGCTCATCATTCTGATCTGAACAACAGGTTGTGCAATCCTGGTGTTTACTGAACGCTCGAGTAACCTTTAGCTCCGTTTGTTGTTGACGCTTACATTTGCTCTCTATATCCATTCCTGGAAGCAACAACCTTTTGCATTACTGACTTTTCAATGAACGTTTATTACAAGAAAACAACAGAATAGTTTTTATATGGAATATCTGTTTGAAAGCCAAGCATCTTGACATGGTCACTGTTATAATTTGGAGGAAAGCAAACATCTTTTTACTATTTTTATCTGAGGAAACATATTATCTGGAAGGTCTTTATAACCTATAGGATCAACATTAGAGACAAAAAAAAAAGTAATGTTTTGAGGTAATGGTGGCGCTAAAGTTGGTGTGAATAATGTTCAGATCCTTTCGCAATAAATGTCCAATTTCAATTGAATCTCAAATTGATATTTTACAGAGAAGTCTCCATAGTACAGACGCCTCCACACGGCAGTCCTTCATATTATAAACATGCAAAACCAATTTACAGTCATATAAGATAAGCATTAACTAAAGCACACTCTAATTCCTCTGTAGGTTTGATTAGGCTTCCAGCGGCATTAAACCACCGCTTTTCTGCTGCAGGAACATCAGACGAGGAGATTTGCTGTTTGACGGGAAATTCTCTCGGATTAAACAAGTGAGTCTGGATTGACCAAAGGGATTTAAAGGCCACGGTAATGTGCAGTGTGTTAAAGCAGTGAGCGGCGCCTGTCCCTCTGCACCCTCGACTCATTCAGCTAATGACCTTAAAATGTCTGCCAGACGGTCAATAACGGCCCGAGACTAATCAGAACGAGGTTCACTTGTCTTCGTCGGTTTATGTGAGATACATTCATGCACTCTTGTGACTTTGGAAACACTAAAACTAATTCTGAACTATTATATTGTTGAACTTTGTTCATTTTATTTTAAGGTGATATGAGCATGTAGAGTCAAGTGAAGAACTTACTATATTGCTGAGTCCGGACTCGGACATGTCGAACACGACCGTCAGCGGCATTCCTGGCTCACGTTTGGCGTAGCGCTCCAACCAGAACGCCACATACCTCTTCTTATCCAGTATCGTCTTGGCATCCTTAACGTGGAGTTTCACTCTGAACCAGACTGCATCACATCAGAGCGACGGAGAGAAACACAGATGGATGGATGTCATTTATTGATTCTTCAGGCGAAATTCAGTGCAAGTAAATGCTGCATTTGTAATAAAAGCACTTCATTATTTACACTAAAACTGGGCGATACAAATAAAGAATATATATATATATATATATATATATATAGTTAAAATAAAATAAGGTATAGTAAATGTAAAAATTATACTAAAACTATACTAATTATATAAATATTTCAATTTATTTATGTTTATATTTATTTAATATATATATATATATATATATATATATATAATAAATTATATACTAAAAATATACATATAAATTATACTAAATAAAGTATACTAATTATATAAACATTTCAATTTATGTATATATGTTTATGAATATAAAATAAGTTATACTTGTGTGTATATATATATAAATTATTTTTGTATATTTAAGTACCGTATAAGTTCAACTGAATAATAAATTATACTATATATATATATATATACACACAATTTCATATATAATAAATTATACTAAAAATATACATATACATGTATATTACATATATAAAAAGTTATAGTACATTTATAAATTATACTAAATAAACTATACTAATTATATAAACATTTCAATTTATTTATGTGTTTATGAATATAAAATAAGTTATACTTATATATGTTAAATATATAATAAATCATACTAAATATATATATTTCGTATAATTTATTATATATTTTATATATATATATATAATTTTTTTTTTATATTTAAGTACCGGTATTTATTTATTTTATAGTTCAACTGAGTAATAAATTATACTAACTATATATATGCAATTCAATATATAATAAATTATACAAAAAATATACAAATGTTATATATATATATATATATATTTTTTTTTTTTTTTTTTTTTTTTTTTTTTCTTTAGGGCTGCAACTAACGATTATTTTGATAATCGATTAGTTGGCCGATTATTTTTTCGATTAATCGGTTAAAAAGCCCATTTTTTATTTTATTGACAAAACACACTATTCCACATCCTGTCCAGTGCTGTCCTTCAAACACACGTGTCAGCTGTGCTATGAACACATACAGAGTGAATATATCTACCATTACATACATTAACCATGGTTTTACATCGAAATAAATAACAGGGTTATTGTAGTTATTCCATGGTAACCACAAATTAACCATGGTTTTGCTTCAAATACATAGTTTAACTATATGGTATTTGTGTGGTTATGCAAATGGTAATGAATATGGCAAAAACATGGTTTTTCTATCTAATAGAACCATGGTTAATTTTCGTAAGGGTATGTTTGTGCTATACATTATGGTACTAAGTTACAAAGCAAAAGGAGTTTAAATCCCTACATTAAACAAAACAAAAACACAAATCAGTGTTGGCAGATTGGAGGAATGTTCTGCAGGAACACACACACACACTCTCTATGGACACAGTGCCTCTTACTGTCATTTCTTTATCCTGTAGAAACGTCTTACATTTATATTCAAATTACAGCTGTTAACCTTTACAGTCACTCCTCTGCAGTCAAGCCCATTCAAAATAAAGTGAATCAGTAAAAATCTATTTTCAAATAATTAGGGCAGATTTCCAGTTTTTCACTGAAATTTTAAAAGCTATTAAGACACACATTGAACTGTGATTAAAACAATTTAACTCCACCTACAGAGTTTGTTTCCTTCTTTGTCGTAGCCGTGAAGGTAAACCGCACCGCTCTCGAACATCCACCTGGGAATACTGCTCTCCACGAGATCTACAAAAACAAAATACCATCCATTCATCACATTTTCCTCCTGAGTCATCACAACAGTATCAGTGTAGCAACACAGTGACGTCTGACCAGTGAAAATCAACACCGACTCTGTTTGTTTAGCTGGCAATGAAAGTTACACTTCTGTGACAACATTCAGCTGAAAAGACTGAATTAACACTGAAGCTTTTAAAGGATGAAGGTCAGAGAAGAAGAGGATTGTGTCGTGCTCAAGATCGGCAGCAGAGCTCAGGCGATATAACGTCTTCATTAGAAAGGGAATCGCTTCTGTAAATCTCTATTAATGTTAAACAGACCAAGCATATATCATTATGCTCTTTTCATCCATAACTCATGTTGTCATTAAGATCAAGAGGAAAATACTAATAATAAAATAATAAATATGGACCAATATTACAGGACTGATAATTACATCTTCTGATCATTTAACAGGATAAATCTGTCAAGGCTTATTTATAACAAAGTCAAAATTATGACATACTAAGTCATATTTATAACATAAGTCAAAATTATGACATACTAAGTCATATTTATAACAAAGTCAAAATTATGACATACTAAGTCATATTTATAACAGAAAAAGTCACAATTATGACATACTAAGTCATATTTATAACAGAAAAAGTCACAATTATGACATACTAAGTCATATTTATAACAAAGTCAAAATTAAGACATACTAAGTCATATTTATAACAAAGTCAAAATTAAGACATACTAAGTCATATTTATATCATAAAAAGTCAAAATTAAGACATACTAAGTCATATTTATATCATAAAAAGTCAAAATTATGACATACTAAGTCATATTTATATCATAAAAAGTCGAAATTAAGACATACTAAGTCATATTTATAACAAAGTCAAAATTAAGACATACTAAGTCATATTTATATCATAAAAAGTCAAAATTAAGACATACTAAGTCATATTTATATCATAAAAAGTCAAAATTATGACATACTAAGTCATATTTATATCATAAAAAGTCAAAATTAAGACATACTAAGTCATATTTATGACAAAGTCAAAATTAAGACATACTAAGTCATATTTATAACATAAAATTCAAAATTAAGACATACTAAGTCATATTAATAACATAAAATTCTAAATTATGACATACTAAGTCATATTTATAACAAAGTCAAAATTAAGACATACTAAGTCATATTTATAACATAAAAATTCAAAATTATGACATACTAAGTCATATTTATAACAAAAATTCAAAATTATGACATACTAAGTCATATTTATGTCATAAAATTCAAAATTAAGACATACTAAGTCATATTTATAACAGAAAAAGTCACAATTATGACATACTAAGGCATATTTATAATACGAAGTCGAAATTATGACATACTAAGTCATATTTATAACAAAGTCGAAATTATGACATACTAAGTCATATTTATAACAAAGTCGAAATTATGACATACTAAGTCATATTTACAACAAAGTCAAAATTATGACATACTAAGTCATATTTATGTCATAAAATTCAAAATTAAGACATACTAAGTCATATTTATAACATAAAAAGTCAAAATTATGACATACTAAGTCATATTTATAACAAAAATTCAAAATTATGACATACTAAGTCATATTTATAACAAAGTCAAAATTATGACATACTAAGTCATATTTATAACAAAAATTCAAAATTATGACATACTAAGTCATATTTATGTCATAAAATTCAAAATTAAGACATACTAAGTCATATTTATAACATAAAAAGTCAAAATTATGACATACTAAGTCATATTTATAATACGAAAAGTCAAAACTATGACATACTAAGTCATATTTATAACAAAGTCAAAATTATGACATACTAAGTCATATTTATAACAAAAAGTCAAAATTATAACATACTAAGTCATATTTATAACAAAGTCAAAATTATGACATACTAAGTCATATTTATAACAAAAATTCAAAATTATGACATACTAAGTCATATTTATAACAAAGTCAAAATTATGACATACTAAGTCATATTTATAACAAAAATTCAAAATTATGACATACTAAGTCATATTTATAACATAAAAAGTCAAAATTATGACATACTAAGTCATATTTATAATACGAAAAGTCGAAATCATGACATACTAAGTCATATTTATAACAAAAAGTCAAAATTATAACATACTAAGTCATATTTATAACAAAGTCAAAATTATGACATACTAAGTCATATTTATAACAAAAATTCAAAATGATGACATACTAAGTCATATTTATGTCATAAAATTCAAAATTAAGACATACTAAGTCATATTTATAACAAAAAGTCAAAATTATAACATACTAAGTCATATTTATAACAAAGTCGAAATCATGACATACTAAGGCATATTTATAACAAAAAGTCAAAATTATAACATACTAAGTCATATTTATAAAAAAATCAAAATTATAACATACTAAGTCATATTTATAATACGAAAAGTCAAAATTATGACATACTAAGTCATATTTATGTCATAAAATTCAAAATTAAGACATACTAAGTCATATTTATAACAAAAAGTCAAAATTATAACATACTAAGTCATATTTATAACAAAGTCGAAATCATGACATACTAAGGCATATTTATAACAAAAAGTCAAAATTATAACATACTAAGTCATATTTATAAAAAAATCAAAATTATAACATACTAAGTCATATTTATAATACGAAAAGTCAAAATTAAGACATACTAAGTCATATTTATAACAAAAATTCAAAATTATGACATACTAAGTCATATTTATGTCATAAAATTCAAAATTAAGACATACTAAGTCATATTTATAATACGAAAAGTCAAAATTATGACATACTAAGTCATATTTATAACAAAAAGTCAAAATTATAACATACTAAGTCATATTTATAACAAAGTCAAAATTATGACATACTAAGTCATATTTATAACAAAAATTCAAAATGATGACATACTAAGTCATATTTATGTCATAAAATTCAAAATTAAGACATACTAAGTCATATTTATAACATAAAAAGTCAAAATTATGACATACTAAGTCATATTTATAATACGAAAAGTCAAAATTATGACATACTAAGTCATATTTATAACAAAAAGTCAAAATTATAACATACTAAGTCATATTTATAACAAAGTCAAAATTATGACATACTAAGTCATATTTATAACAAAAATTCAAAATGATGACATACTAAGTCATATTTATGTCATAAAATTCAAAATTAAGACATACTAAGTCATATTTATAACATAAAAAGTCGAAATCATGACATACTAAGTCATATTTATAACAAAAAGTCAAAATTATAACATACTAAGTCATATTTATAACAAAGTCAAAATGATGACATACTAAGTCATATTTATGTCATAAAATTCAAAATTAAGACATACTAAGTCATATTTATAATACGAAAAGTCGAAATCATGACATACTAAGTCATATTTATAACAAAAAGTCAAAATTATAACATACTAAGTCATATTTATAACAAAGTCAAAATGATGACATACTAAGTCATATTTATGTCATAAAATTCAAAATTAAGACATACTAAGTCATATTTATAATACGAAAAGTCGAAATCATGACATACTAAGTCATATTTATAACAAAAAGTCAAAATTATAACATACTAAGTCATATTTATAACAAAGTCAAAATTATAACATACTAAGTCATATTTATAATACGAAAAGTCAAAATTATGACACTGTCATATGTTATGTCCTCAGGGAGTGTTTTTCGTGTGTTTCTCTGTTAGGTTCCTTCTGTCTCTCTTGTACTTTCACTTTAACAGGCGACGTGCTGATTGGCTGTCTGGCCTGTCAATCATTCGTGACGAGGGGATTGGCTGCGCTGCTGTGAGGGCGTGATCTTCCAATCATCCCGATGCTCGACACCTGGGGACGCGCTACTTAAGGGACATGTTACTGCCAGAGCGGGAGAGATTGCCTTTGTACTGAATTTAACATGTGATGTGTTTGTTTTTTTGTTTGATTTAGTTTGTGTTAAGGTGCTTTGACTGTCATGTTAAACTTGTCATTTGGACCGCACTGAAACTGCTCATTTGGGAGTTCTGAACGTTTTAAACAGCTCTTTAAAGCTGGGTTAAACTGGCTGGAGGAGAAGGGTTAGGTAAGCTATGTCACGTGACATACATGGTGCACATTTAGGTTGATTTTGTTGTCTAATACACACTAAGTTAGGGATTAGTGCCACTCTCTGTATTGTTGTTTTGGGCAGTTAGTGTAGTTAAGTTACGACGTCCCGGACGTTGAAGGCTTTTTTTTTTTTTTTCTTTGATCTTTTCTTTTTATTTTAGGATTAGATTGCAATGATTTAGTACGTCTCCTTTTGATTGTTACTTTCTTTTGTTTGGCACGATCCAGTTTTATTTTTTTTTTATAACAGTCAAAATTATAACATACTAAGTCATATTTATAACAAGTCGAAATTGACATACTAATTCTAATTATGCATTATTCATCAATAACTCATGTTGTCATTAGGATCAAGAGGAAAATGTTGAAATTGACAATAAAATGACTGATAATTACATCTGCTCATTTAACAGGATACATTTGTCATGGCTCATTTTTCAGAAATAGTTTTTATGGGGTTGGAAACTCAGTTGAATAATTTTGCACTGCAAAAAAATTGTATTAGTCCTAAAATAAGTTGAATTTCCTTTTTGGTGAAAGTGGCCAGGACATGTTTTCACGAGATTCACGCAACAGGAACCGTCATGCATGTGAGCAACTTCCTCATTTCAGCCTGTTCTGTGAAACGCAGCGCATGCATACCGTTCAGATTAAACTCCTTCCTCCACTGGAAGCTCTCGTCGATCATCTTTAAGGTGTCGTCCACAACAAAGTGCCTCCATGTGAGGTAGCCTTCCACCAGAGCATCATCTCTCTGAAGTTTCTCCACGTCTCTGCTGTCATATTTGTCTTGGGACTCTGTGAGATTGTTAGACAGCAGTGCAGGGTTTGAATTAGTTCATTTCATTAGTTTAACTATATACACAGACATACATGTGCAAGTCATTTATAACATGAAAAGTTGAAATTTAGTAAATACTGAGTCAATTATGAGATGAAAAGTCAAAATTATGACATACTACATCAATTATAACATTAAAAATTGACATTGACATACTAAGTCATATTTATAACATAAAAAGTCGACATGACATACTAAGTCATATTATAACATAAAAAGTAAAAATTGTGATACTAAGTCATTTATAACATGAAAGGTCGATAACTCTGTGTGTGCATGTATGTGTGTGTATATATACAATATATTTATATATATATATATAAAACACACTATAATATATATGTAAAACACACACATATAAAAAACACACTATATTATATATATATATATATATAAAACACACACAATATAATAGTGTATATATATAAAACACACACACACACACACACATATATATAACCAAAAGAACCTTGTTAAATAGGTCTAAACCTATAAGGAAATGTTTTAAAACCGTACATACTGACTGACTTTTGCACGTATTGCTACTTACTCCTCATTAGTGCGAGATTTACAACAGCAAAAATCAACATTATTGTGTTTAAAACATGAATTATGATTTCTGACAGTTGAATCCAACAGCTGTGATATCAAATGTTAAACATCTGCTCTCATAATGAATGGCACATGATCCACAGAAAGTCTTAAATGTCATTTTTAATATTGAATATCTGAATTAATGTGGAATTATGAGATCAACACTTGTTATTGTGAAGCTTGAGAACTTAGCGTACTGCTAACTCACCCTCAACATACTCGCTTTTAAACCTCTGCCGTGTTTCTTCGATCTTGCTCTCGATGTCCTTTTGGAGAGAGCGAAATATTAATTATAAATCCAATTCAGATGCGAATAAAAGGCGTAATGCTTGTTTTGTTTAGCTGTATGATTACCTGCTCTGATTCCGCCTGTCCTGCCTCCGCCATGATGGAGCGCACTGTCAGTCAGCAGTGGCCGGTCTTCCGCGGAGTAGATCGCACACTCCGTGAAACTGGACGCACGATGACGCCATGTTGGCTCTGAAATGTCAAATTAACCTTTGAACAGGGATTTGGAGCAAGATAAAGTTCCTCTGATGTGCTCTGGTATTTCAAGGCAAATGATTGCATCATGTGCGCAGTCTAAAAGCAGTAAAAGCCTATGACAACATCACTTATTTGTGAAACAGTGATTGAACTGTAGCACTGTTTCTTTAAGAGATACCCGGAAAACGTGACGTGCTGCAAATACGCGCGCGCTTTGAGGAAGAGAAGACGCGTGTGAGAACACACACACACGCACGCACACAGATTCCAGTGTAAACAGAGTGAAAGTCATGCAGAGGTACAGTATGAACCAGCCTATGCATTCTGTCATATATTCATTCCGCGAATTAATAGTGTATCGTATGTTGTATCGTATGGAAGCCCATTTCCGCCACATAAAGCATTATTTTGTAAATCATTGACATAAAAAGTAGAAATTGGCACATGCTAAGTCAATTATGAGATGTAAAGTTAAAAGTATGACATACTAAGTCATATTTATAACATAAAAGTCAAAATTATGACATACTAAGTCATGTTTATAACATAAAAGTCAAAATTATGACATACTAAGTCATATGTATATCATAAAATTCAAAATTATGACATACTAAGTCATATTTATAACATAAAAGTCAAAATTATGACATACTAAGTCATGTTTATAACATAAAAGTCAAAATTATGACATACTAAGTCATATGTATATCATAAAATTCAAAATTATGACATTAAGTCATTTATAACAAAAGTCAAAATTATGACATATTAAGTCATATTTATATCATAAAATTCAAAATTATGACATACTAAGTCATATTTATAACATGAAAGGTCGAAATGAGTACGTACTGAGTGAATTATGAGATGAAAAGTCAAAATTATGACATACTAAGTCATAACGTAAGTCGAAATTATATGACATAGTAAGTCATTTATGAGATAAAAAGTCGTAATTGACACGCTAAGTCAATTATAGCATAACTTATGGCAAAAAGTCATAATTGTGAAATAAAAAGTTAAACTTACGACATACTAAGTCATAATTTTGACTTTTTATGTCATAATTATGATTTACAAAAGCATGATTTTATTTTCTAACGTGGTGGAATAGTATAGTATCATGTCCAAGTTAAAAATCATTAATATTAAAGGCACAACTTCTCTGTATATCAGTTACAAACTAATTGAAACTAATTTACACAGTTTCTGTAGAAACCCATGCATATAAACACCATTATCTGTAGCTTAATAGTGTGTCAAATATTCTATATATTTTTTATATTTTCAATATGTTAATTTTTAAGGTCTCTCTTAGGGTTATTTGTACAATCATCATTGTATAATGGCATAAGCATTGAAATATCATCTTACTAAGACATATTATTGGCAGATATTGATATTTATATGCGTTTTATGTGCTATACTGTTATAAAGATCTCATTGATTTACATTACAAGCATCAGAATTTCACATATTTTGGCTTAGTTTGAGGCTCTGAATAAAATTGAGCTGTCCATATTCTCACTATATGAGCCATAAAAGCCTGATGCATCAAATATGATCCTCAACAAATTTGTCATGTTGCATTTTCTCGCTGTTTTCAATCAAAATGCTTCAAGTGTGTCTTCTCTTTCTCCAGCGTATGATTTGAGTGGCCTAAGGCGATGGCAGCCGAGCGGCTCACAATGCTTTCGTTCGGAGGAGATGTGCTGGCTTTCCAGAGCAAGAGTTTGAGCTCAAAAAGCCGAGATCACCGCAAAGGCTCGGAGGTTTCCTTCTGCCGCCTGTCCTTCGACCGAGACTCGCGGAGCTTCTCCGTTAGAGACCGTAAAACGCAGCTGATGCACAAGGACAGCTCTGCGGAGGCGGACGTCGTTCACTGCGCCTGTGCTCTGGATGTGCAACTGAGACAAAAAGTGCCGTGTGTTTTACTGAAGCTCTGCAAGAAGAGGACGTCTGCTTTCAAATACATGCTGTACTCCACCAAGGGAAGGCTTCATGTTGAGTTTGCGTTGCCGTACGAGATGAGAGATCATGTTTCAATATTGCAGGGCCCCACGTTGGTTTGGAGCCACGAGAACTCTGTTTTCTATGCGTCCTCACAGAGCGGCGGCGTGAAGGAAGTACCGATTCCCATGACGGTCAGGTTTATCGGCGAACTTCCTCTTCATCAAAGAAAACTAGTGATTCACGCCACCCAAAACTCGCCTAATGTGAAAAACATACTGTATTTCATAGAGGATGAAGAGCGCTGTGACGCTGCATGCCTGGTGCCTGACGCCTACAGCTCTGTGACCCAGTGCATGATGGTTATCTCAGCTGAGCGAGTCAGTGGCTCCTTTAAATCAGCGATTCTGGCGGTCACGAGCATGAAACAGCTGGTGAGTTTTGAGGATGGACTTCCTCGGGACGTTTGCCCTCTCCCTTACGAGCAGCCGCTGAGTATTCAGATGGTTCATACTCTGAAGAATGACTGCCTCGTCGTCGTAACCTTCAGTCTGGGTAACGTCTGCGCTGTGTGGAGAGACACTTTCCAGGTGAGTGTGTATTTGTGGTTTTGAATAACACTGATGATCTCTTCATCACCTGTTAGTGGGTGGGATATACACTCACCTAAAGGATTATTAGGAACACCTGTTCAATTTCTCATTAATGCAATTATCTAATCAACCAATCACATGGCAGTTGCTTCAATGCATTTAGGGGTGTGGTCCTGGTCAAGACAATCTCCTGAACTCCAAACTGAATGTCAGAATGGGAAAGAAAGGTGATTTAAGCAATTTTGAGCGTGGCATGGTTGTTGGTGCCAGACGGGCCGGTCTGAGTATTTCACAATCTGCTCAGTTACTGGGATTTTCACGCACAACCATTTCTAGAGTTTACAAAGAATGGTGTGAAAAGGGAAAAACATCCAGTATGCGGCAGTCCTGTGGGCGAAAATGCCTTGTTGATGCTAGAGGTCAGAGGAGAATGGGCCGACTGATTCAAGCTGATAGAAGAGCAACTTTGACTGAAATAACCACTCGTTACAACCGAGGTATGCAGCAAAGCATTTGTGAAGCCACAACACGCACAACCTTGAGGCGGATGGGCTACAACAGCAGAAGACCCCACCGGGTACCACTCATCTCCACTACAAATAGGAAAAAGAGGCTACAATTTGCACGAGCTCACCAAAATTGGACAGTTGAAGACTGGAAAAATGTTGCCTGGTCTGATGAGTCTCGATTTCTGTTGAGACATTCAGATGGTAGAGTCAGAATTTGGCGTAAACAGAATGAGAACATGGATCCATCATGCCTTGTTACCACTGTGCAGGCTGGTGGTGGTGGTGTAATGGTGTGGGGGATGTTTTCTTGGCACACTTTAGGCCCCTTAGTGCCAATTGGGCATGGTTTAAATGCCACGGCCTACCTGAGCATTGTTTCTGACCATGTCCATCCCTTTATGACCACCATGTACCCATCCTCTGATGGCTACTTCCAGCAGGATAATGCACCATGTCACAAAGCTCGAATCATTTCAAATTGGTTTCTTGAACATGACAATGAGTTCACTGTACTAAAATGGCCCCCACAGTCACCAGATCTCAACCCAATAGAGCATCTTTGGGATGTGGTGGAACGGGAGCTTCGTGCCCTGGATGTGCATCCCACAAATCTCCATCAACTGCAAGATGCTATCCTATCAATATGGGCCAACATTTCTAAAGAATGCTTTCAGCACCTTGTTGAATCAATGCCATGTAGAATTAAGGCAGTTCTGAAGGCGAAAGGGGGTCAAACACAGTATTAGTATGGTGTTCCTAATAATCCTTTAGGTGAGTGTATTAGGCAGCAAGTGAACATTTTGTCCTCAAAGTTGATGTGTTAGAAGCAGGAAAAATGGGCAAGCGTAAGGATTTGAGCGAGTTTGACAAGGGCCAAATTGTGATGGCTAGACGACTGGGTCAGAGCATCTCCAAAACTGCAGCTCTTGTGGGGTGTTCCCGGTCTGCAGTGGTCAGTATCTATCAAAAGTGCTCCAAGGGGATGCGCATGCGCGGCGGACGATGATGGCTGCTTAATATCGACGCTCTACCTCAGTTGTCCATTTTTCGGATTGATCTATCACTACTAAGTTTTTGCCCACATTTCATGTAAATCCCTTGTTCTAGTGGCATCTAAACGAGAATTAATCCACTCCCCGGCGAAGAAAATGCATAAAGACGGCGAGCGCCTTCATGACGCCATTGCTGAAATGCTTGATGAGCAACTGAGCGGCATAAAGCTAAGCATGTTCGTGAGGAAATATCCACGATTACAGCACGACTGGACTCGCTGGAAAAGGATGTCAAATCGTTCGGCAATAGATGTGACAACATGCAGGCTACGGTGCGGGATGTTAAAAGGCACTCGATTGCTAGCAAGTCCTGCCCAGAGGAGCTCCAGGAGAAACTATCTCTTTATGAAGATAAGTCAAAATAACCTAAGGTCGGTGGGCCTACGGGAAGGAGCTGAAGGAGGGAATGCAATTCAGTTCTTGCAGACCCATATTCCCAAGTGGATTCCGGCTCTACAAGGGAAGACGATCGAGATCGAACGGGCGCACCGCTTGTACGCGAACGAGGATCCCTCCAGGAATAGAGCGCACACTTTGATTTTCAAGCTCCTTTGCTACAATGAGCGACAGGCGATCCTACAGGGAGCCAGGAGGTATGAAGGGGTAACTTACGGTTCTTTCCTGACTTCAGCAAGGGAACGTCCCAAAAAAGGAAACCCATGGCCGAAGGGAGGAAACGCCTTCAACTTCTAGGCATCGAGTCATTCCTGCGTTGGTCAAAGTGCGCAGCGGCCAGGAGCATTTCCTTTTCAAAACCCCTGAAGACATGGAGCGCTTCATCTCGTCTCCGAATGTCACTACGGAGATGGACACCACCGCGCCTACAGGGATGCCTGAGGAGTAAATTCGGCCTTCTTGGTTTTGTACAATAGCACTTTGAGTAGGGATTTAAGTCTAATTTTCGCTGTGATGGATACTCAGGTGAGAGATGCTGATGTTTGAGTAACTGTTACCCCTCATAGTCCGAGTGCATGGCCTCGAGTAGACTTATTTTCCAGGCAGATAAGAGGGTGTGTTTTTGCTCTCTGCAAGCTGCCGATAGGGGTTGCACTGACTAGTCGACTTTAATGCTCTGCCATGATGTTTTAAGCTTGACGTCGACTAGTCGCTGGCCTATAGAGGGTGCAGCAGGATAAGCCATTTCCTGACATCCACGCTCCCTTTCCAAACAGTTAAAATTACAAATAAATGCATCCTCAGAGAGCTCTCCACAAGACATCTGGATGCTCAAAATTGATCGGGAGAATGCACGCATTATAAGTTAATCACCGTTACGTATACACCGTCATCACATAAAAGTCGTTCAACCCCTAGCTGCGATAGTAATTCGTTTTTTGGATTTTTTGTTGTTTTAACCATTATAATGTTAGAACTACCAGGGTTTGCTGTTTTTGTTATATCACTATTTATGTGTTTCATGGGGGTGAAATTCTTATCGATACGTACGGTTACTATAGGGTGACCAGACGTCCCTGTTTTCCGGGGGCAGTCCCGGTTTTTGGTGAGCTGTCCCCGGAAATGTCCCCGTTTTACAGCTTGTTCAAAACAACCCGCAGATATATTGCAAAAAAAGCACCCAACCAACATACAGCAGCTGCTGGTTATAGGAGCAATCGTGTAGTGATTATTTTCACCAGCAGATGGCGCTGTGAGATACGCTGACTCTACTTGGTCGCGCGCGTGCGCCGCTACTACTTCATGAAGAATGTAACCGAGAGCAGAGCGCCATTATCGTCAAATATTAAAAGAAACATCGTTACCGCTTTCAAGGTAGTAGCATGCTAACTATTCATGTTAAAGTAATACTGTTTGTGTGTGCTTTATAACAGAGCCTCAGCGGGGTGCGGGATTGTTTTGTCCCCAAAAGTTCCGCAGTCACAACGCAGTGATTACCGCACATCTTAACGATAAAAAAAAACGAAACAATTAACGTTACACTTGCAACAAATACATGTGCTATGTTATTTTCAAGCACAAACGTAACAAAACATTTGAAGTAAAAAAAAAAAAAGAAAGTAATTTATATAGTATAACTAGTGAAAATTAAAATATTAAATACAATTATAAAATGTTTGTTAAATAGTTTTATCATATTTATGTTGTTTTATTTTTGTCATGTTATGATATTGTTTTGAACTGCTTGTTATTTACAATGATTACTATTAACAGTTTTCATTGTTTTTTTTGTTTGTTTTGTTTTTGCGGGTGCATTGAATTGTATTAAATCCAGACCAAAAATCCTAATAATCAAACTAAATCATAATAATTATTAATGTTAATAATAATATAGGGAGCCCACAACAACAACAAAAAAACTTTCAAAAATGTATTGTCCCTGTTTTTTAATTAAAAGATAATAACAGATGAGATTTTTGCCCACTCAAATAGGAAATGTCCACGGTTTCCATTTCAGAAATCTGATCACCTTAGGTTACTATGGTTACCTTTGTCCCACGTTTAATTAAATTGTGACAGAATGAGGGACTTTAATGTGATATCGTGGAATGTCAGTGGTCTAAACTCTCCCATAAAAAGATCCAAATGCCTAGACTATGCATCGCAAACGAGCTGACATTGCCCTTATACAAGAATCCCATCTCAAGGCTTCTGATGTTACCCGCTTTCAGACATTTTAAACATATGCAGTTACACATGCTTCAAGTTCGTGGAATAATTTAAAAATGTATACTCCCTGAGAAGAGGACTTTTTTCCATCTCTTACCAAATTCCTCCTTAACTTTCTCGACTACAACTTGGTTGTAGGTATGGATGCTAATGCAGTTTGTCACCCCTTAATTGATAGATCCCTTGTCTTGGTTCATGGCGATCCGGCTTCGCAGTCATTAAACGAGCTGACTTATGCGATATCTGGAGAGTGAAGAATGAGAACTGTAGAGACTATACTTTTTACTCGGCACGCCACAAATCATTCTCGAGGTTAGATTACTTTCTGATTTCTAAATCCGTTACCCAAGGCGTAAACCATATTGATATTCTGCCCATACTGATCTCAGATCATCTCCTCCGATAAGCTCCAAAAGGTGGCGTATGAATACAACTTTTTTGCAAAATGAAGATTTTATGAAACAGTTACGTTGTAAATGATCTCTGTTTCGAGCTCATCTACTAATCCACAAACCCTTTGGGAAACAACCAAGTGTTTCTTGAGAGGAAACTGTATTTCTTTTGCCTCCTGTGTAAATAAATCCAGAGTAAAACAATGAACTCATCTGGAGGCCGAGATTAAATGTGTAGAAAAACCTTTACGGAACAGAAAAGCAGAATCTTGGGGAATTTAAAAACTGACTACAAGGCGATTCTACTAAAAAGGGTAGCATTTTTTAAAGACCGTACCAAACAAAACTACTATTTTAATGGAGAGCGGCCAGGTAAACTAATGGCATTAAGGCTGAAACGCAGTGAGGCCTTGGCCTCTATAAATGCCATTACGGATAATGCAGATGTTCTTCACACAGCTCCGGGTGATACAGGATATTTAAGGAATTTTATGAGCATCTCTACAGATCAGAGGTGGGAGCGAATGAACAACCTGTAGATCTCCCTCAGTTAAGCGAGGAGCAATGTGCTTGATTCTCCAATAGAATTAAAAGAATTGAAGGAGGCTTTAGAGGTTATGATTAAGGGTAAGGCCCCTGGCCTGGAGCTGTATCTGGTGATGTGGGATCTGATTGGACCACTCCTTGACTCCATAAATTTAGCTATAGATACAGGTTGTTTCCATAGAGACCAGAACACCGCTCTTATTTCTCTGTTGCTGAAAAAAGGGAAAGACGCACTGCTCTAGCTACAGGGTACGGATGTCAAGTTATATGCTAAAGTTCTAGCCCATCGTTTGGGAACAGTCGCCAGCTCCCTAATCGCCCACGACCGGTTTTGCTACGGATAACGTGCAACGCCTTTTGAACATTATCGACTCACCCGACCCGGTTAACGAACAACTTGCTATCCTCTCGCTAGACACTGAGAAAGCCTTTGACCGGGTCGAGTGGACATATTTATGGTCTGGCTTAACCCGTTTTGGCTTTGGCCCTCATTTTATTCATGTTAACTCTTCTGCACGGGTCTCAACGGGGTTGTGCTGTTCGGATGCAGTCCCGTTGAATAGAGGTACTAGACAGGGTTGCCCTTTATCGCCCTTCAATATTTCATTAGAGCCCTTGGCGCAGGCAATTCGGCAGGACCGATTCCAAGCATTTTATCTCTCTTCTCGCGGATGATATCCTACTCTGCATGTCTAATGTTTCCTCTTCTCTCCCTCAGTGCCTTAAAATATTTAATGATTGTAGTGTCATAAGTGGTTACAAAATTAACTGGGGAAAATCTGTATTAATGCCCTTGTCAGCGTCGACCAATCCTGCATTAGCGCCCTCCTCGATCTCAATTTAAATATTTGGGAATTCAGATTTTTCCCTCACTGCAGACTATCTCTAAGGAAAATTATAGTTCTTTATTTATTGCTATCAGAGAAGATTTACAGAGATGGGACGTTATTCTAGCCACACTGCAAGGCAGGATCGCAATCATTAAAATGCACATCCTCCCTCGACTTTTATTTCTGTTCTCCATGATCCCTTTATCTCCCCATAGAACCTTTTTTAGAGAAATGGATTCCTTGATTACTAAATTCATTTGGAACAAGAAACGACCAAGAATTAAACTCTCAACATTGCAGAGAAGATCTAACAAAGGAGGCCTGTCACTTCCGAACTTACAATTGTACTTTTGGGCATGTCAGCTGCGCTCTCTTCAGATTTGGTTAGAGGTTGACTCCCACGTCCCGCCAGGCGATCTGTAAGCATCAGCTGTGCTTCCGCGTCAGCTCCAGGATATTTTATTCACGGGTTTATCAAAGAAAGACCTGAAGTTTGGGAATACAATTGTGTGCAATTCTCTTAAAATCTGGCACGAGGTGTGCAAATTCATGGGAAGTTCATCTAAGTTCACATCTGAATCTCCGATCTGGCATAATCATAATTTACAATCCGACAACAAACCTTTTGTTTTTAAGCCATGGTCGGATCAAGGTGTACATACTCTACGTGATATATTCGATAATCAGGGCTTAAGGTCCTTTCAAGATCTGAAAGAGTGTTATAATCTTCCTGGACATTCCTACTTTCTGTATTTAAGGTTGAGAAGCGCTATGCGCGCTTATGGAGCACGGTGGAACTGTAACTTGGACTCTCATCCTCTGATGGACTGTGTGAACTTTTCACAGGCACGAGGAGCAGTGTCATTTATTTACAACAGACTGCTCAAACATCTAGTGGAGTCCATGCCTCGACGGGTCAGGGCTGTTTTGGCAGCAAAAGGGGGACCAACACAATATTAGGAAGGTGGTCATAATGTTATGCCTGATTTATGATTTTTTTTTTGTATTTTTTATTTTTATTATTATTATTATTATTATAATAAATTTTATTTTTAGTAATTTATTTATTATTAATATAATTTTGTATTTTTTTTTGTAATTTAATTTCTTGTATTTTAAAATTATTTTTCCATTGGTATCGGCTAATATCACAACTTTTTTTTAGGTTTTTTATTTATTTTCATGACTTTTTAAGGTCTATAAATTACACATTTGAAATTCCCTCATATATTGTCCAGATTTTCCAAAACTGTGGGACGTAAAATAAAAGACTTAAATAAAAATGTCAGTCGTTGAGGGGACAATTAGAAGAATCAACTTGATTCTTAGCTGGTTTAGCTTATTTTAAAGCTTGTTTTGTCTTATTTTAAATCATTTTAAGCATCCCCAAAGGCAGTTGGTGACCTCGACGCAGTAAAGTTCAGTTTGCTGTTCCCCTTCTTAAGAGGTTCAGGTGTTTAATAAACGATAATCAGGAAGCGGACTGCAGATCTTTGTGAGCTCGTCCTGTCAATCACAGCTCAGGAGTTTACTGTACAGGACTCACAGTATAAAAGCTGCTCGCAGGACTTGCATTTAAAGGTTAGCGTTTCCACCAGAACGTTTCAAAGCAGCAGAAAATGTCAGATTGTATATTATCTGTCACGATGCATCGCAGCATATGCTAATCCATAAGATCTTTCGAGCGGCGTCCTGTAAGAGGAACGTTTACACCGAATGTGTTGAAGATGCATTAAACAAGAAGCTTGTTTTCAGTGTCTTTTGGTACCTAGTAAACTTATATAATATACAGTGCACCCGGAAAGCATTCACAGCGCTTCACTTTTTCCACATTTTGTTATGTTACAGCCTTATTCCAAAATGGATTAAATTCATTATTTTCCTCAATTCTACAAACAATACCCCATAATGACAACGTGAAAGAAGGTTGTTTGAAATCTTTGCAAATTTATTAAAAATAAAAAACGAAAAAAATCACATGTACATAAGTATTCACAGCCTTTGCCATGACACTCTAATTTGAGCTCAGGTGCTCCTGTTTCCACTGATCATCCTTGAGATGTTTCTACAACCTGATTGGAGAATTTACCACCTGTGGTAAATTCAGTTGATTGGACATGATTTGGGAAGGCAATATATATATATATATATTACATCGATCAGGCATAATATTATGACTAATATTGTGTTGGTCCCCCTTTTGCTGACCCGTCGAGGCATGGACTCCACTAGACCCCTGAAGGTGTGCTGTGGTATCTGGCACCAAGATGTTAGCAGCAGATCCTTTAAGTCCTGTAAGTTGCGAGGTGGGGCCTCCATGGATCGGACTTGTTTGTTCAGCACATCCCACAGATGCTCGATTGGATTGAGATCTGGGGAATTTGGAGGCCAAGTCAACACCTCAAACTCGTTGTTGTGCTCCTCAAACCATTCCTGAACCATTTGTGCTTTGTGGCAGGAGCATTATCCTGCTGAAAGAGCCACAGCCACCAGGAAATACCGTTTCCATGAAAGGGTGTACATGGTCTGCAACAATGCTTAGGTAGGTGGTACGTGTCAAAGTAACATCCACATGGATGGCAGGACCCAAGGTTTCCCAGCAGAACATTGCCCAAAGCATCACACTGCCTCCGCCGACTTGCCTTCTTCCCATAGTGCATCCTGGGGCCATGTGTTCCCCTTTCTATCAGAACCAGCATTAACTTCTTGAGCAATCTGAGCTCCAGTAGCTCGTCTGTTTGATCGGACCACACGGGCCAGCCTTCGCTCCCCACGTGCATCAATGAGCCTTGGCCGCCCATGACCCTGTCTCCGGTTCACCACTGTTCCTTCCTTGGAGCACTTTTGATAGATACTGACCACTGCAGACCGGGAACACCCCACAAGAGCTGCAGTTTTGGAGATGCTCTGACCCAGTCGTCTAGCCATCACAATTTGGCCCTTGTCAAACTCGCTCAAATCCTTACGCTTGCCCATTTTTCCTGCTTCTAACACATCAACTTTGAGGACAAAATGTTCACTTGCTGCCTAATATATCCCACCCACTAACAGGTGCCGTGATGAAGAGATAATCAGAGTTATTCACTTCAACTGTCAGTGTGTATGTATGTGTATACATATAAAGTGCTGCTTCAATAAACTCATTCTTTACGCTATTTCACTCTCTTGAAGTTTATTCAGACGTGCTGTGCTCTTGATGTCCCTCTCAGGTGGCGTCGTGTTGGACAGGAGTGCGTCTGCTGCTCGTCGATGACTTCGTGGGATGCGGGACGGATCAGATGCTGCTCGTGTTCGAGGATCAGAGTTCATCTGGAGAGATGCTCAGCAACTTCCTGCTCACCGACCTGTGTGGCATCACCTATTCTGTCTGTCAATGGTTTCATTTTCATCTCTCACTGTTAGATCAGAACTGCTTTTGCTTCAGGACACAAAGTTTTATTGCACATCTGACTTGTTTAGCCTCTGTAGAGTTTGCTAGAATGCAGTGACATTTATTAACCCTCCGGTCCTCTTCGTTTAGGGGTCACACTGGGCTCATTCGCGGTCAAAAGTGACTGAAGCCTTGAAATGTAACTCTTTTTTTTCCTGCAGGAAAACCAATGTAATATATTTTTGTTCAATAATATTTTTTGATTATTATTTAGAATTTGGAGGGGATTTTATGATACTATGCAATATTTATATAATTTTAATGAGTTATTTTTTCCCATTGAAAAAATAAAAATAAAGACAAGACCAATTTTTGACGGTAGATTAGCACCATCGGGTGGGAGTAAAAAAATAAAAACTTATGTAATGCCCTGGTGTAACCTTATAAATTTACAAGTGGCTTATACATTCTCTAGTGTTTTTTTTTTTTTAGACATAAATATTTATTTTTATTAAGTTGTGGATTTGGATTTATACTTTATTCTCAAAGACTACTTTTTCCTCAAGGTTTAGATTTTTGTTTTGTTTATAATGTTGATTTGAAGTGTCAGTTTTTGCATTTTACTACAGTCAAACCTGAACACAGAGGGCATTTTGTTACACATAACATCAAATTTCAATAAAAATGAACAGGTATGCTTTATCAGAGCTTAATAAATCTGATTTCAACCTCTTATTTGAGTCTATTGGCTCAATTTTACTATATTGTTAGAGACACACCAGTTCATTTGTGTGTGTATAGTAGTGTGTTGTGTGTGTGTGTGTGTAAGTGAGTGTGTGTTTGAGTGGGAGTGTGTTTTGTACTCTTGCACAGTGGCTGATTTGTAGTTTTCGTATTTTTTCGTATTTCCCATTCATTTCCTATGTCGGTCATTTTTGACGGCGAAGGAGCCAAGTGTGACTTTTTTCCCGACCCTTTAATGTATACGAATCATGTCCGTGATTTTTTTTTTTTTTTTTGTGTGTGTTCACATAGCTAATGCGACAAAAGTCACCAAGTGTCATCCCATTCCGATGAAGCAAAAAATTTCAAAACGTAACATTTTTTCCGTCATTTCTGTCCGAAGAGGCCCAGAGGGTTAAACTAAGTTGAAAAATGTTTAGTTGCGTTTGATAGTTTGCATTTCTCACTTCTGTCTGCAACCTAAACAGGACAGACATGCAATCCCTGTTTCTATTACATGCATTCTATTAAATAAATGAATTTGCTCTTTGTTAAAACTATAAATGCTTTGCAGTGTGGGCGATCAGACGGTGAAGTCCTGAACACATCAGACACGGCGCAGGAGAACTTCCTTCTCACAGTTCAAGCTTTAGAATCCAGACTGCAGGTAATTTAACTCTAATTTAGCTTCTGTATATGGATACAGTGATAAAGTATGTTTACAGGCTATTTAATTAATAAAATTGAATTAAAATTAAAAATGAATTTAAATTAATTAATTAAAACTAAGGTTCTATATATGAAGCGCCTGACGGAACCGTTTAAGGCTATAGATCCTTTTCTTATAGACTCCTAATGAGTTTACTTTCTTCTAAAATGGAGATATAAGAATATTTCAACCAAAAATGAAAAATTCAAGGCAAAACCTGTATGCTGTTATTTTTTTCTGTAGAACATAAAAGGTTTTATTATTTGTAGAAAATTCACATAATTTTGTCCATAACACAAGTGTTATTTTAGTATCATAATTTTTATTAATAGTTTTGATAACACTTTACAATTAGGTTTCATGAACTAAGAATGAACAATACTTCTACAGCATTTATTAATCCTAATGTTAATTTAAACATTTACTCGTACATTTTTAAGATGTATCTGTTTATATTAGTTAAAGGTGCAGTAAGCGATTTCTGAGAAACGCTGTTGAAAATGGATCGGATGGAGCGGCAAAACACACGTGTAGCCAATCAGCAGTAAGGGGCGTGTCCACTCATGAGGGGGAGGAGCCTGTGCTGCATAGCGTGTTCATGAATTTGGGGTTTCTTGAATTTTTCAAGAGAGGGGTGTGATCCTTTTGGGTAGGGGCGTGTCTGTTTTTGTTTTTAAATATCAGTGTTTCTCAGAAATCATTTACTGCACCTTTAATACACGGTGAACTAACATGAACATGAGCATTTTATTATATAACATTAACAAAGGTTAATAAATGCTGTAATTGTATTGATCATTGTTAGTAAATGCATTAACTAATGTCAAAAAATCAGACCTTATTGTATAGTGTTACCATAGTTTTTTATCAAAATATTTTATATTTTATTTTTGTTAAAGTTTTAGTAATTTTGTTGTGCTTTTATTAGTTTTTAAATATGTTTTAGTAATTTTTATTTGATTGATTTTAGTACATCAAGTTAAACTAATGAGAAATGTTTCAATGGCAACTAGCTGAAATACATTTTTATATATTTTATTTTATTTCAGTTAAAGTTTATTTTATTATTTTGTTTTAGTTTTATTTAACTATAGTAACAAAAAAGTACAAACAATAATTAAAATGCATATCTGAATTAAAAAAAAAACTACATAAAATAAAATGTTTAAAAACTAAGTAAAAGTTACGTTGTAAAAGCATTTCATACAAGCTCCAAAAAATTTCGATTTGTACAATAAAAGTATCAGATATGACTTGCACCATATTCCAAGTCTTCTGAAGTCATGTGATGATTTGTCACATCTGGCCGTGTTCAGATCTGACAGATGTGATCGGCTTCAACAGATTATCAATGAAATTTCTTATTATTTTTTGCATGTTTTTATAATTGTTTTAGACTAACAAATTAAATTTGTGTCTTTTCTTCACACAAAGCATCACATGACTTGCACAAATCATATGCACTTTTGGTGCTTTTTGTCCATACTTAAGTGCATGACTGTAAATGCATTTTATTTTGTTTTTAGATATGCGTCATGTTTATTTTCTGTGGCTGCAGGTGAACATGGAATATTCCTCTCAAATGTAACATCCATCCCTCTAGCGCCACGAACTGTCCAAAGTTGCACTTACTTACAGAAACAGAAGTCTTTTTTCCTCTGGTTCCGTGGCTCAAGACGATTCGATGGAACCCTATGATGTCATTTTCGATAGAGCCAATTTTCCCACCAAAAACTTTTTCAAACTCCTCCTAGACGGTTTATCCGATTTGCGAATTAATTTTACGTATTGCTTGCGAAAATAGACATAAGGCTGTATCTCCGCAACGCTTTAGCGTATTCGGACCAAATTTGGTACATGTCATCACAAGCATGACCTGAGGCTACATGCGTTTCGGCGCAGCGCCACCTACTGGTCCGGAGATACGAAAAATGGCTATTTTTGTGTATAACTTCTGAACGGTTTGCCCAAAAATGATAAAAGTGGCCTCGTTAGATTCGGGGCGGCATGCTGAGTATATACTATATATTTACTATTCATATATATTTACTATACTATTTACTATATCGGCCATTTTGGGTATCAGCCATTTTGAATTTTGTAGTAAAATGCTGTATTTTATGAACGCATTAGCGTATTGTTATGAAACTCGGTATGGGTCATCGGGACGATGCCCTGAAGGAGCCTAGTGGTAAAATCAAATATTCACATGTTTGTAACTTTGGATTTGGTTGACTTATTTTCACGGGAGTCACAGCCCATGTTTATTTTCTCTGGCTGCAGGTGAACATGGAATATTCCTCTCAAATGTAACGCTCATGGTTAATAGTCTGTCGTCTTCTCTGCTGTTGTTATTGGTTTGTAGAGCGGCCTGAACTTCCTCGAAGACCTTCAGAGAGACGCAGAGGTCAAAGACAGACTCACACTGCAGTCATTAGTGGCCTTGACCGACCTGGTATCCGGCAGAGAACATGTGATATTCCCTCCAGAACAGGTTCTTCAACTTTCATAGTAATATCTTGATGTCTTGATGTTGTTTCTGGCTCTACTAGAGCAGGTTTTCCTGCTTGAATGTTGATTATTTCCTCATATTCTCCATTGTTGCGGCTCCTCTCTTCCCAGTCTGTCAGTAACGCTCTGTTTAGTTCTTGTCTCTATGAAGCCCCTCCTTCTGAAAAGCACACTGTGCTCTGATTGGTCGGCTGGAGCAGTGTGTTGTGATTGGTGTTTGGGAAATGCCCCGCCCCTTACCATAACCGCCAGTCTCAACACACTACTAACTAACTCAACCAGGCCCCGCCCCTTTATTCTTTATTCCTCTTTAAAAAGTGCTGGAAATGTTTCAGATCCAGTTTGTGTGTAACTGTGCCATAGGAAGGGCTTGTTTCCCTGTGGGATGAAGATGATGATGCTGGAGAGGAAGAGCGTGACGTCTCGGATGACGGGATGCAGACTGAATGTGCCGAAGCTCTTCTGAAGGTGGACGGGGTTTGGCAGAGAGTCGTTGGACAGAGTTTGGTCGTCGGTGTCGTCCTGAGACCCACAAATAACACGTATGTCACTCCTGTAACGCTGGATCCTAAAATATCAATCCTAAAAATAATAATCAAGGCGTTTTCTACAATGATTTTCACTGAAGGATGAATCAGATTTGATCTTTTTCATTTACACTACTGTATAAAAGTTTGGGTCGGTACAATCTTTTAATGTTTTTGTCTCTCCTGCTCACCAAAGCTGCATTTATTAGATCATAAATACAGTAAAACAGTGAAATATTACTCCAGTGTAAAGCAGCTGTTCTCTATGTGAGTACATAGTAAAGTGTAATTTATTCCTGTGATCAAAGCTGAATTTATCATCATTACTCCAGTCTTCAGTGTCACATGATCCTTCACAAATCATTCTGATATGATGCTCAAGAAGCATTTATGATTATTATCAGTGTTTAAAACGGTTCATATTTTTGTGATGCAGTTTATTTTTCATGATTCTCATGAATCAGCGACTCTGTGATTCAGTTCAAACTGTCTGATTCAGTGAATTGATTCAAATGACTCTGATTTAATGGTTCATTTGCATCACCGTGTTCAAGGAATTCTGTCATTTTCATATTTAAAATGTTTACATATAAGTTAATATATTATGTATTGTAATATTTTATTGGTGCATATATAGCAAATGAAAATTAAATATGATTCTTCCTTGTGTTCATTAATGAGAAACTGTGAAAACATGCCTTGATTATTTTACTTCTTACATGAAACATTTTGAATCTACAGTACATGATTACAATATTCAATTCAAATGTATGTGATTTAAATGTCAAGTCACCTTTACTACAGTGATCAACAGGAAAATAGTGATTCAATGATGCAAACACAGTTAACTTCGGCTGTAACGCAGCTTTAAAAAGACAAAAGTGTCATTACAGATCATCAATTATTAAAATAGTTAAATTCGGCTCTGCAGAAAACAGTCATCGTCCAGCTATATGTACTACTATAACAATACAATAGTAACAAACAGCAATATTTACCAACAGATATTATGTTGCAAAGCGTTTTAATGTATTTAAAACACCATGCGGGATATTTTGAGTTGGTTACCCGAAAGAATCGTTGACTTTTGGTTTTATTGATTCATTGAAAGGGAACATCTGATTCACAGAAATGATTCGTTTTGTTGTTGCATTTTTGCTACTGAAGTTTAAGATGAAGATTTCCCTTTTTGATATCAGTGTTATGTTAGTATCATTGATTTTTCTATTATAGTTTTTGTTAATATTTTGAATATTGTTTTCATTTTAGTTTTAGTCATTTTGTTGTATGTTTTTGTCATTAGGGGCCAAGCACCGAAGGTAATCAGTGGCGTTCTTATTATTCTTGTTTTTCCGTTTCTTTTCCGCTCTTGAGTCTATGGCAGCCCATAGAACCGCTTGTGGGAAAGTTATGTAATTTGGCACACAGATAGAGGACAGTCTGATCTGTCAACATACCAAATTTGGAGTCTCTAACTCAATCCCTCTAGCGCCACCAACTGTCCAAAGTTGCACTCACGTTTAATAACTTTTGAACCGTAAGGGCTAGAAACAAATTTCCCCCCTCTGATTCCATGGCTCAAGGCGATTCGATTTGAACCCTATGACGTCATCGGTAGTGGCAATTTTCCCGCCAAAAAAAACTTCAAACTCCTCGAGATGGTTTATCCAATTTGCACAAAAACTGAACCAGATCATCTTTAGAAAATGCCAACAAAATTAAATCGATTCATAAAAGCGTTTTTGAATAACGCGCGAACGAATTTTACGTAACGATTGCGAAAATAGACATAAGGCTGTGTCTCCGCAACGCTTTATCGTATTCTGACCAAACTTGGTACATGTCATCACAAGCATGACCTGAAGCTACATGCAGCGTTTTGGCGCAGCGCCACCTGCTGGTCAAAAGATATGAAAAATGGCTGTTTTTGCTTATAACTTCTGAACAGTTTGCCCAAAAATCATAAAAATCTTGTTAGATTCGGGGCGGCATGCCGAGTCGAATGATATCCAATTTTTCCTATATCGGCCATTTTGGGCATCGGCCATTTTGAATTTTGTAGTGAAATGTATTTTATGAACATGTTACCATATCGTTACGAAACTCGGCACGATGCCCTGAAGGAGCCTGAGAAGTTTCGAGCCAGCATCACCTAGTGGTAAAATATTCACATGCTTATAACTTTGGATTTGGTTGACTTATTTTCATGGGAGTCATATCCTTTGATTCCCGAATCCGTGCCGAGTCCAACGATACCACACATGCTAGGTTTCGCCTTATGGTTTGTGCAACGTTGTGATTTAGCGTTAAAACAACTTTCGTGAATATCTTCTAAACCGTTAGTCCGATCGAGACGAAACCATCGTAGGAAAATCAGAATCATAGCAGGTTGACTATGTTCTAATGGCCAAATGTCAAAATTTTGATAGTAAGTGGCAAAAAAATGCAATCAAACTCAGGTGTGGGTTATTTTTTATATGCTCATAAATACAAATGTCTATAACTCCTAAACGAAATGAGATATTTTCACCAAATTTGACAGGCTTATGTATGGGGGCACTCTGAGGACACACACAAAAAGTGGTGGGATTGTGCCACTTGGTGGCGCTATAATTAAACAAAACGTGAAATTGGCTCTATACAACTCAATGTATTTATGAGTTTTCAACCTTTTAGCTGCTGCTTCCTTGTGTGCTTGTTGTGCTCCGATAATTCCTGCTTGCAGCTATATTTATTATTATTATTTTTCTTTAAATATGTCTATACAGTTTTTATTAAGTTATACATTTCAGTTAATGTTTGTTAGATATCAATTAATGACGTTTAATTTTTTATTTATAGTTGATGTTAATAACCCTGCATCTGATTTGGAATAAAGTCATTTCAAAACATATAATAACTGGTTTGTCTCTTCCTGCAGGTCTGTAATGAATATTAGCGCTTCAGTCGCTGTGGATTCTCGTCAAACCGGAGCCGCTCCCGTCATGAACACTAAGATCCTGCGGTTTCCGGCGTCAGATGCGCCTGTCGCTCTCGGCCCGGCTGCAGCGAAGAAGATCAGACGCTCTGATTGCTCTGAAGCGAGACTTGCCCTGGTCGCCGTCACTGACGTGGCTCCGTTATTAACCTCAGGCTGCATCAAATGTCCCATCATGCTCCATTACAGCACCAGAGAATCATCCGGATCGTCTCGGGTTTCTCTCTACTGCGGGCAGATCTCAGTGGATCTGAGAGATGTTTCCGTGGGGAAGTTTCATCCACGACTGTTACAGGACAGCACACTCAACACAGGTCAATCAGTTTTGTCACTGAAGTGTTTTCAGAACACACTGATGTTTAATGAAGGTTCACAGTGCAGATGCAGAAACAGATGTGTGTATATCTGAGGTTTCTAGGGTGAAGACAGGGATATAAATCATCAGTTCACAGTAATCAATGCAAAATAATCATTTAAATCAAGTGAAAAACACTTTATATAACTGTTAATATATGTACATGTAACAATCATCTTATGACTGCCATTCATTTACAATCAACACAAAATATGGATAAAATGGCATTTTTACAACATGAACATTGAAGTATATGTAAATGTATACTCACACACACACACTCACTCACACACACTCTCTCACACACACAAACACACACACACTCACAAACATTCACTCTCTCAGACACACTCACTCACACGCACACTCACTCACACACACTCACTCTCTCACACACATACTCACACACACACACACACACAAACACACACTCACTCTCTCACACACACACTCACACACACATACACTCACTCTCTCACACACAAACACACACACACACTCACGCACACAAACACACACATACTCACACATACACACTCACTCACTCTCTCGCACACAAACACACACACACTCACACATACACACTCACTCACTCTCTCACACACAAACACACCCACTCCCACACACTCACTCTTACTCACACACACACTCACTCACACACACTCACTCTCTCACACACAAACACACACATACTCACACACACACTCACTCACACACACAAACACACACTCACTCACTCACTCACTCACTCACTCACAAACACACACACACTCACACATACACTCTCTCACACACAAACACACACACTCACTCTTACTCACTCACACACACACACACACACACACACATACATATATATATATATATATATATATATTTATTTTTTTATTTTATTTTAAAAAACCTTTTATTTTTGTCAAAACCTGTAAGTTATTTACAATGTCATTTTTGCAGTAATTTTACGGGTTACCATAGACATTGCCCTGCCCATGTAGTATTATTTTTATCTGTTAAATTTGCCGATACCCTGACATGAACTGCAGCTGAGAGCGATGTGTGTGTGTGTGTGTGTGTTCAGACGAGGCCAGAGAAGACCTGCTCAGTCTGCTTGCGGTGTTGGACGTGTGGTCGTTCCTCGTCCAGTGTTGGGATCACACACTGGCGGATGTGCCGGGCTGGCTGCAGGACTCTCTGCGTGCCGAGCGGCTGGACGTCGACCCGCGCTTCACCGCTGACCCGCGCTTCACCGCTGACCCCTCTGACCTCAGGCTCTTCCGCTGGGAGCAGAGGTCGCCGTTTCAGGCCGTGTTGAGCGTCCGGTGCAGGTGAAGACATCAGTGTGTCACACATTATATTTAAATAAAATTTAAATAAAATAAGGCATTCAGAAATAATTTTATGTCTTATGATGTGCCTTTTTCCCACTTGTGGAGCTTGACAAAAGTGGTGACGACGACATAATTAATTTTTTTCACTGATTCCTTTAAAACAACTTATGATATATTTAAAATAGTTAAAGTATATTATATTGTATAGTTAAAATATAATATATTTAATAAATGTCCCAATTAAATAATTAACCAAAATTGTCATGTAAAATGTATTTTGAGTAATATTGGTGACGCTTTACAATAAGGTTTCATTTGTTAACATTAGTTAACTACATTAATATGAACTAATAACGAAAAATACTTCTAAAGTATTTATTAATCTTAGTTAATGTTGAAGTCAAAACATTTACTAATACATTATTAAAATCAAAACTTATCTGTTAATATTATTTAACGGACTAACAGCAGAATTCTTATTAACTAACATTAACAAGGATAATTAAAAACTGTAGCAAATGTCTTGCTTGCTAGTTAATGCATGGGACATTATTGTAAAGTCTTACCGTAATATATAAACTACTATAAGTGTGATTGATGTGAATCTGTTAATCTTAGAGCAAACTCTACTGAGACACACAGAACATTCCCTTGAACAACACATAACCAATCACTCTCTTTGAAACACTTCCTAAAGTGATGCCATGTGTTCTCCATCCCTACAGGGACGACCTGCATTTGCTGCAGTTCCTGCACTCGCTGTGTGACTTCCTGCCTGCGTCGCATCACATCCAGCTGCTCGGGACCCCGAGGTCACGCGGAGCCGCTCGAGATCTGGCTCAGGCTCTGGAGACGGAGATGCACGCGATAATGCAGGACGTGTCGTCCGCGCTCCAGTGTGGCGAGGGAGAAATGACGGGACAGCAGGAGTCGGATGCGTCCTCAGAGCCGCTCCAGAGACTGAGGGAGGAGTGGCAGAGGGAACGGGGGCGGTACCACAAGAGGCTCCGCCCCCTGGTGGACGGCACCGCCTACAGCAGACTCGTGGAGCGGCTGATTGACACGCAGCTGGACGCTGATGAAGTCGCTCTGATGGAAGCAGCTCATCAGTAGGTAAAGGAGCGCATCGCTGTCTCAGTTTAAGTTTTGTTCTCATATGAACTACAAAGACACTTTTATGATGTTCTTATGGTGCATTGTAGGGAAAAATAACAGCATACGGGTTTGAAATGACGTAAATGTGATAGAATAGTTGAATTATTCCTTTAAAACAACTTGGTACAGATGCAGGAAAAGCACGAGGAACATCACAGCCTGAACAAATAAATAAATAAAATAAAATAACGCATGTTACTTTGATTTTCTGTAGGAAGGAAACTGAAGCGTTTCTCCGTATCTTTCTGTCTTTCGATCCAGATCCACGCTGAATGTTTAACACAGTTTCTGCTCGAGTCTCCCTGCCTCTTAAGATTCTCCGGGGCTTCACAGCTCTAATACTTCTGTGACATTTCCACAGGAAGCACTTAAGCTGCCCGGCACGACCCCGTCAGGCATGCCTCTCCCTGCAGTTTGTCCCCCGCAGGGAAACACGTGCCGCATGTGGAGAAACACACCCACCATTACTGTCTGTCCTTTACCTCCTGGAAATATGTGTGTTTACTGCTGACAATAAATGGTTGGATGCACAAGCCTTTTGTTGGCCATTGAAGACCTTATACATACTGTATATTCAAAGTTGTAAATAAAACAATATTATTGGACTACGCTTTACCAAAAAATAGATTATTGTAATGCTCTACTGGGTGGTTGCCCTGCTCGCTTAATAAATAAACTGCAGCTTGTCCAAAACGCAGCAGCTCGAGTTCTTACTAGAACCAGGAAGTATGACCATATTAGCCCGGTTCTGGCAACACTGCATTGGCTCCCTATTAAACATCGTATACATTTTAAAATCTTGCTGATTACTTACAAAGCACTAAATGGTTTAGCTCCCCAGTACTTGAGCGAGCTCTTAACGCATTATACTCCATCACGTCTATTGCGGTCTCAAAACTCTGGCCAGTTGATAATACCTAGAATATCAAAATCAACTGCAGGCGGTCGATCCTTTTCCTATTTAGCACCTAAACTCTGGAACAGTCTTCCTAGCATTGTTCGGGAAGCAGACACACTCTGTCAGTTTAAATCTAGACTAAAAACACATCTCTTTACTATGGCATACACATAAAACATTTTTAATTTCTATTATTCAAATCAGTTAAATGATTGTTTTAGGCTGCATTAACTAGGTCAGCCGGAACCGGGAACACTTCCCATAACACCTGATGTACTCGTTACATCATAAGAAGAATGACATCTACGCTAATGTTAGTCTCTCTGTTTATCCCGAGGTTTACTGCAGTCGGCCGTATCCGGGCCGTATCCAGACCAGATGGTGGACCTTAACCTGGACATGACGAACGCATCCCTGAAGTGTCTGTAGAGACCGTGTCAATTAAACTCCCCCCCGTAAATGCCGCATTGACACGACATCCTCATTAAACCCGTCCCCGGCGTGACGACTCCAATCTTTTGAATAATCTTACGAATATCTATTGATCTAATATGACTTCTGACCTGTAATGTTGCCAGAATCATAATCATACACTATTTGTTCGTCGGCCAGAGGAGAACTGGCACCCCGACTGAGCCTGGTTTCTCCCAAGGTTTTTTTTCTCCATTCTGGCCCTGAAGGAGTTTTGGTTCCTTGCCACCGTCGCCTTTGGCTTTTGGCTTGCTCAGTTGGGGACACTTAAATTTCAACTATATTACTGATCTGCCCGCATTGACACTATATGATAATTGAAATGAGCTGATGACATCACCGTTTTCAACAGAGCGGCTGTACAGCCGAATCAAATTCTGTTGCATTATTTTCCTGTTACCACTGTGAAGCTGCTTTGAAACAATTGGCATTGTAAAAAGCGCTATATAAATAAAGGTGATTTGATTTTGATTTGCGTGGCTTACCTGGGGAACACATGGCACCAGGATGCACTATGGGAAGAAGGCAAGCCGGCGGAGGCAGTGTGATGCTTTGGGCAATGTTCTGCTGGGAAACCTTGGGTCCTGCCATCCATGTGGATGTTACTTTGACACGTACCACCTACCTAAGCATTGTTGCAGACCATGTACACCCTTTCATGGAAACGGTATTCCCTGGTGGCTGTGGTCTCTTTCAGCAGGATAATGCACCCTGCCACAAAGCACAAATGGTTCAGGAATGGTTTGAGGAGCACAACAACGAGTTTGAGGTGTTGACTTGGCCTCCAAATTCCCCAGATCTCAATCCAATCGAGCATCTGTGGGATGTGCTGAACAAACAAGTCCGATCCATGGAGGCCCCACCTCGCAACTTACAGGACTTAAAGGATCTGCTGCTAACATCTTGGTGCCAGATACCACAGCACACCTTCAGGGGTCAAGTGGAGTCGACGGGTCAGGGCTGTTTTGGCAGCAAAATTCGGAGGTGTTATTCCTAATAAACACAATATTAGGAAGGTGGTCATAATGTTATGCTTGATCGATGTGTGTGTGTGTGTATATATATATATATATATATATGTGTATGTGTATATATACACACACACACATATAGTATGTACACAGTACAAACACGCATATATACATATACTGCATATATTGATACACACATATATATATATATATACATAAATCACTGAAAACCTAGTCTGCAATTAAAGATCATGCATTAAAAATTAGAAGATCGATGTTTTACTATTTGTATGATATTTAGTCAATTGATATTGGAACAGAAAAAAAAAAGATAAATCGATGATCACTTTACTTTAAATTCTTAACTATTTTTATAAATATGAGGTTCCTGGTGCATATATTCAAAGTTGGATCATTTTACAAGAAAATACTATTTCTGTTTTTAAAAATTTCACGTTTAATTCAATGCGTTACAAATTTATGAGCTATTATCTACATCTTCATTGAAAACATATTTGACATGCATTAAAAATGAGATCAATATTTTACCATTTGTATGACGTTTCCAAATTTTTTAACCAATTGATATTGAATTATCATTTTACGTTCAAATTCTAAATGCCAAAAGCCATTTCTTTAATAGCATCATCCTTCAGGAAGTGACATCATTTTGGAGGGGAATTCTGTAAGTATTATCATGTCAGTGGATCTGATGAATTCAGGATTTGCTGGTTTTTCATGTTCTGTTTCTCTGTGCAGGTCTGAATCTCTGGGGGATGTTGATGTTGAAGAACAGCCTGAAAACACGTTTCTCGAGCAGTGGCAGATCAAAAGCTGCTGTGTTTTTCTGAGGTGTCTTATGAGAATGAATCCTTAGGTAAGAATACACACTTGAGAATGATGAATTACAAATGTATCACTTGTTAGTTAGTGTTAGTTGATGCATTAACTAATAGGACCTTATTGTAAAATGCAAATTCTTCTGACTCATAAATTTCAGTTTGTTTGGTGCTGCTCTTGAGTTGATTGCATCAAATGTTTCATTATTTTCTGTTTGTTTAATGTTTCTGTCAAATCAACCCCATGATGTGATGTTTAATAAAAGTCCACATGTGTTTTATTTAATCTGTGCTCTTGCTTTCATCTGCCAGACTCTCTGACACGACCAGATAAACCGTGTTTTCAGACAGACCAGAGCAAATAGAAGCAGCACTGACAATATTTCTAACAATCATCCACTTCAAGTGTCCTCACAGCTGCCAGTGTTACCATGGAAACCAGCATCAGCACCGCAACACCTTCCGTCTAATCTCATGTCTGAGATCGGTCAGAATGGTGAGTGTGGTTGTCATTAGGTTTTTTTTTTTATTTTGAAAGAAATTAATACTTTAATTTAGAAAGGACACATTAAATTGATCAAAAGTGACAGTAATTTAATTTAGCCACTGTATCAAATAAATACCTTGGTTTGTGTTTGTTCTCTTCTAAGAGAATAAAAAAGAAAGTGGATCTAGCCATTTTAAGGCCTTTCTGTATGCAGTAACACTTTCCTTCCACTAAATGCGAAATACCTCTAGTTTTGTTTTCTTCTATTATCGGGCTGCTCTTTAAAGGGCTCGTTGTACCACGGCGTTGGACTATTTTCTTTAATCTTCTTTAAGTGCAAAAGAGCAACTGTGTCTAAAGTGCTGGAAAAGAAAGAGTCAATAGTTTCTGTTGCAACATCGAGTTCTTCTAAGCTATATGGTAAAAAAACGACTATATTATGACTGTAAATAACGACTATGATTTTATCACTGCACATAACCATGAGCAATGACTGACTTTGGCTCAGCATTGTTCATTTTCGTTTCATTCTGTAAATAAACAAGTTATAATTCATCAGGTATCTAGTATAATATATATGCTTTTACAGAAATATAACACAAGCAAATTCATGAAGTTACAGAGTTGAAAAGGTTCGTCAGAGCAGGAATAATCCATACACTTTAAACTCGTGTTGGTGAACTAGTTAACTTACACTCTTATTCTGACTAGGTTAACAGTAGTTCTCAGTTGCGTATTCTGATAAAATACATTTTTAAACAACATATAAACCACAAATATTTTAGATGTTTTGGAGGCTCTTAAAAAGTGACATGGATTAATTTTTTTGCCTGTCCGCTTAAAATGTCACAGTTTACTACAGGACGGATGCTTTATGAAGTGGTTTCATGTGTGCAGTTTATTGCAATGATTTTATTACCTAGTGGTTTTTGATGCCCAATAATTGGCTCAGTAGACCTGAAATATGAAAATGTTCAGCATATGCAGCATTTAATAGGTTATGCCATTTGATTATGTAAACAATTGATTATGTGTCACAGCCATGAGAAAACAGACAAATCTACATCGTACCGTACCATAATGAAAGACAACGTGATAAAGATCTGAAGCCAAAGATGCTTTTCATCTGTGATCTTCACTATTATGTGTTCTACAAAATACAAAGCAATTCAGACGACAGCTGAGAGAAAAGAGTCATGTCATGGATAAAGGCCAAAAGGCGCGTGTGTGTGTGTGTGTGTGTGTGTATATATATATATATATATAAAGTATTTTCAAATTGTATATAGTTTATATATATATAGTAATATTTTATATGAATATAAATATTTTAAAATTTGTGTAATATATGTGTAATATATATATACATATTGCATTTTAAAATATTAATATATATAAATATTACATTATTAAATATTTTAAATATATATAATATAATGTAATATATATTTTTAAAAAATCTGATATCAAATTGTAATATATTACAATTGAATATACTTTTTAAAAAATATATTTAAAAAATATTAAATTGTGCAATATATACATTAATATTTTACAATTTGATATAAGATATATATATATATATATAATATTGCATTTTAAAATATTTATATTTTATATACTGTATATACATTATTATTATTTGTATTTTAACATTTTAAATCATATTTTTAAATATATGTATATATATATAATATATAGTGTAAGATTATATATATATATATATATATATATATATATAGTGTAATATATATTTTTAAAAATCTTATATTGAATTGTAAAATATAAATATTACAATATATATTTTCTAATAAATATATATATATTATAATTATTTAATAACATACATTATAATATTTCTTTTGATTTGTGGATGAAATATAACCTGATGGGTTTAGTGAGATTTAGATCTACAATATGGTGTAAGTGTGTGTGTTTGTGCAGTAAAATGTGCTGCTGTGTCTCGAGAGAGGAGAAGAGTGACGACTCGATTCATAAAAACTATCAAGATCCAAAAGACAATCATATAAAACAACGTCTTTCGTATGAAACCTTTCAACAACAACAGAAAAAGCTCACATACACATCAGATATTCACGTTAAATCGAGCCGATGCTGTTTCTGTCCACAGTTTTTCATCCCTGAAGCGATACGGAGGAACTAGACTTTCCTGGCGCTCTCGTGTCTGATGATCTTGTATGTGATCCAGTAAAAGACGTTAAAGATCAGGAACACCAGCGGGAACGCCGCCCGGGATATCGTGTCGATCCGCTTGGCTCTGTCCACAAACTTCTTCCGGTTGGGTTCCGTGTCCTTCAGGATGGACGGCTGCTGAATCGCGCTGGTCGCGCCACTTTTGACCGCGCCGCTGTTGAAGCCGGAGAAGTGCAGACGGCCATCTTGTAATTCGTCCTCCTGCGTGTTCGGAAATAAAGACTTTGTTATTGAGCTGTAAAGAGGGCAGATGTCTCGGCCTTCAGGAACTCGACGCTTTAGTCTCAGATTATTACCTGGAGCGATACTCATGCAGTCTTTTCCACAAGAGCTGCCGTCTGAGATTATTCTTTCTTTAGTGCCAGGTTTAAGTTTGATTTGCAAGCTCTCACGTCTCACTAACAATGAGCAATATATTTTTTACAGACTATAATTTTTAAAAGAGGCCTTGTAACTTTTTGCCTCGATCATAACATACTGTTATATGATGCTTTATGTGAGGAACAAACTGAAATTTATGTTGTTATTCTCTGAACATTTTTCTTTTATAACCATATAATATATATATTCAAATATGTCATATGAAAATACATTAAGTTTGAGCAAGATTTTGAGTGAATAACAACTGTTCCTCACAGAAAGCATCATGTGACTTCAGAAATCTAGAAGTCATGTTAAAAAATGAATTTATACGTGTATTTTATATATGTAATTTTTATTTTATAAACATATATTTATAAAAGAAAAATTCATATATATACACTCACCTAAAGGATTATTAGGAACACCATACTAATACTGTGTTTGACCCCCTTTCGCCTTCAGAACTGCCTTAATTCTACGTGGCATTGATTCAACAAGGTGCTGAAAGCATTCTTTAGAAATGTTGGCCCATATTGATAGGATAGCATCTTGCAGTTGATGGAGATTTGTGGGATGCACATCCAGGGCACGAAGCTCCCGTTCCACCACATCCCAAAGATGCTCTATTGGGTTGAGATCTGGTGACTGTGGGGGCCATTTTAGTACAGTGAACTCATTGTCATGTTCAAGAAACCAATTTGAAATGATTCGAGCTTTGTGACATGGTGCATTATCCTGCTGGAAGTAGCCATCAGAGGATGGGTACATGGTGGTCATAAAGGGATGGACATGGTCAGAAACAATGCTCAGGTAGGCCGTGGCATTTAAACGATGCCCAATTGGCACTAAGGGGCCTAAAGTGTGCCAAGAAAACATCCCCCACACCATTACACCACCACCACCAGCCTGTACAGTGGTAACAAGGCATGATGGATCCATGTTCTCATTCTGTTTACGCCAAATTCTGACTCTACCATCTGAATGTCTCAACAGAAATCGAGACTCATCAGACCAGGCAACATTTTTCCAGTCTTCAACTGTCCAATTTTGGTGAGCTCGTGCAAATTGTAGCCTCTTTTTCCTATTTGTAGTGGAGATGAGTGGTACCCGGTGGGGTCTTCTGCTGTTGTAGCCCATCCGCCTCAAGGTTGTGCGTGTTGTGGCTTCACAAATGCTTTGCTGCATACCTCGGTTGTAACGAGTGGTTATTTCAGTCAAAGTTGCTCTTCTATCAGCTTGAATCAGTCGGCCCATTCTCCTCTGACCTCTAGCATCAACAAGGCATTTTCGCCCACAGGACTGCCGCATACTGGATGTTTTTCCCTTTTCACACCATTCTTTGTAAACTCTAGAAATGGTTGTGCGTGAAAATCCCAGTAACTGAGCAGATTGTGAAATACTCAGACCGGCCCGTCTGGCACCAACAACCATGCCACGCTCAAAATTGCTTAAATCACCTTTCTTTCCCATTCTGACATTCAGTTTGGAGTTCAGGAGATTGTCTTGACCAGGACCACACCCCTAAATGCATTGAAGCAACTGCCATGTGATTGGTTGATTAGATAATTGCATTAATGAGAAATTGAACAGGTGTTCCTAATAATCCTTTAGGTGAGTGTGTGTATATATATATATATATATATATATATATATATATATATATATATATATATATATATATATATATTCAAATTTAAATTATTTAATAATTTATACATTTTATAAATGATGTGCTGTAATTCATAATTTTATAAAATTGACAAGAAGACTGTCATGTTAAAAAATACTAATGTAGTTATTTTATTAAAATACACACAAATAAATATATTTTTAATATTATTTATATAATTATTATGAATATATGTATGTATGTTCATATATGTATGTTTTTTTATTTTATAAATTGTGTTGTAATTTTATTATTATAAATTATTAAAATATATTTTTCATTATTTTATTATTTATAAATTATTTATTTTATAAAAATGTCTATAAAATTTCATTTTTATTTTAATTTACATTTTTTATTTAATTAAAATATATATATTATTCATTATTTACTTATTTTTTTAACTAGAACATTTATTATATTAAAGCAAAATTTTAATTTGTTATTAAACAAACGACATTTTAATATTCTGAAATTGTAACGGGTTGTACAATGAACATTTTAAACACAAATAAATCATTGATGTGTGTGTGTGTGTGTATATATATATATATTCGAATTTATAAAAATAGAAATAAATTATTTAATAAATAATTTATGCATTTTATAAATTATGTGCTGTAATTCATAATTTTATAAAATTGACTTTAGAAGACTGACATGTTAAAAATATAAATAAATGTAGTTATTTTATTATAATACACACAAATATAATATTATATATGTATATATTTACTTATTTATATATATATTATTTATATAAATATTATTTTATAATATATTTATGAAATAAACATTCATATATATTTTTTTAAATATAAATTATGTTGTAATTTATAATTTTATAATTATAAATTATAAAAATATATTTTTCATTATTTTATAAATTATTTACTTTATGAAAATGTTAATTGTTTATTTAAATGTATATTTTCTTAATTAAATTACATATTATTATTATTATTATTTATTTAACTAGAACATTAGTAATTTTTACTTTATAATTATGTGTTGTAATTTATAATATTATAAAATATATTTTTCCTTATTTTATAAATTTATTTATTTCATAAAAGTATACAATTTTATTGAATTAAAATACATATTATTTACTCATTTTTAACTAAAACATTTAGTATATTAAAGCAATGTATTAATTTGTTATTAAACAAATGACATTTTAATATTCTGAAATAGTAACGGCTTGTACAATGAACATTTTAAACAAATAAATCATTGAATCAGAGTTTGAATCGATTCACTGAAACAGTTTGATCTGATTCACAGAAATGAATCAAACTCACAACTCTAATGATGAATATGCAATAGTGTATTAGAATATTACTCATTTTAATTCACTAATCAATAGTTACCAGCTGTAATGACCCAGAATAAACAGAACAATAATCCAACTTTAAATAATCAAGACCTGAAAATGCATGAATTATCAGTTATTTTCACTCAGGAATAACAACAGACGTTTGTTCCTCACAGAAAGCATCATTTAACTTCAGAAGATTAATATAGCACACTAATCTTATGATTGTTTTATGATGTTTTTGTACATTTTGGAGCTTGACAATAAAAATCTCCATCCACTGTAATTGAACGGAAGAGAGCTTCAACAAAACATGAGGATGAGTGAAGGATGACGAGCTTTAATTACTGATGAATTATTCCTTTAATGTTATTTTTGTCCCATTGGAGATTAATTTCGGCCCAGAATATGAGCAATAATGAACGAGTAAGCAGACGGACTGGATGAAGCGCCTCCGTCTGAGGTGTGGAAGTACACAGGCGATCATTACGCGTTTGATTGAGTGATTTCTAATGGACTCTGTTAATGTCCTCCTCGCTGATCCGTTTCAGCTGGCGAGGCTAATGTGGGGAGTGTGTGTGTGTGTGTGTTCAGGAGGACTCGGCCTTCTTTAGCCCACAGTCACACACCTGCCCCATTATCAGTGTGTTCTGGTGTCTCTGTACCTTTTGGTTTCGTCTTTGCCTTCGTTTGAGCCGCAGGAAGTCCTTCTGTTGTCTGGAGACGAAGTTCACTCCCGCGTATTCCAGCAGAGCGGCGAAGACGAACAGCAAACACACCGCCATCCAGATGTCTATCGCCTTCACATACGACACCTGCAGATCAGGGGAAATATTGATCTTCTTTATTATTTATAATGATAGCTTTTAATACTTTTTATAATATATATATATATATCAGATGAGGGGCAAAATATTTATTTACTTTTATATATTATTTTTAATATAATAGTTTTTTAATACTTTTTATATTATATATATATATCAGATGAGGGGGAAATATTAATTTATTTACTTTTATATATTATTTATAATATAGTAGTTTTTAATACTTTTTATAATATATATATCAGACGAGAGGCAAAAATATTTATTTACTTTATTATTTATAATAATAGCTTTTAATACTTTTCATAATATATATATCAGATGGGGGGGTATTTATTTATTTACTATTATATATTATTTATAATATAATTATAGTTTTTAATACTTTTTATAATATATATATATATATATATATATATATAATCAGATGAGGAGCAAAATATTTATTTACCTTTATATATTTTTTTTAATATAATAATAGTTTTTTAATACTTTTTATAATAGTACATATATCAGATGAGGGGGAAATATTAATTTATTTATTTACTTTTGTATATTATTTATAATAATATAATAGTTTTCAATACTTTTTATAATATATATATATATCAGATGAGGGAGGAAATAATGATTTATTTATTTACTGGTTATATAATTTTTTTAATAATATTTATAATACTTTTCATAATATATATATATATATATGCGTGTATAAAATTTTATTTTTTATTTAATTAAAAAAAAATATGCAACTATTTATGCATTTTTAAATGTAAAATTATATATATATATATACTGTATGTATACATTTAAAAATATATATTTTATAATATATTTTTATAAAATAATAAAATTGTGTATATATATTTTTTGCTTTATTTAATTATTTATATATATATATATAAAGTTATATATGATATATATGTATACATTTTATATATATATATATATATACATTGTATACATTTAAAATATATATATTTTATAATAGGTATATATATAATGTCTTTTTTATTTAATTTTTAAAAATATTTATTATTATTTATGATTTTTTTTAATCATAAAAATAAAATTATATATAATATATATAAATTAAAAAAGTGTAATAATTAAAAAAAAATTAACTTTTATATATATATTTATATGTGTGTGTGTGTGTGTAAAATTACATTTTTATTTTTATTGTTTTTTTGTTTAATTTATTATTTAAATGTAGTTAATTTTACATTTTTGACTACAACATTTTAATATATTAAAATAGCACATGTTGTCTGATGGACATTTTAAACACAAATAAATCACTGAATCAAGAGTTTTGTCAGAATCAAATCCAATCAACGAAACAGTTGAATCACAGAAATGAATCAAACTCACAACTCTAATGATGAATATGCAACGGTGTATTAGCATATTACTCATTTTAATTCACTAATCAATACGTTACCAGCTGTAATGACCATAATTAAACAGTAGAATACTTTAAATAATCAAGACATGAAACATCACATCAGATGTTCTCACTGTTTGTATTAATTGCAGATGCTCATTATGATTCTGTTTATGATATCTATTGCAGCTGCGATCAGACTAAATGACTGATTTACATATTGAGTCACATGACCCTGCTGTACGTCTGGAGAAAACAACAGCTTCATCAGGAGAGACAAGAGTTATTGGAAGCAATAAACCAGGAGCAGGGATTATGGGATTATTGGCTGTCTATTAATGAGCGCTTTCATTTCCCAGTAATAATGTGCGTATCAGATTAACATAATGACATGCATAATTTGAGGGTGAGATGAGTTGAAGTGAGGTTCCACTCGTCAGTCACCGAAAGGATGTTTTTGTAGTGTTTTCTGTGGTTCAGGAGTAAAGCCTCTTCAGTCGGAGAGCAGCGCTCGAGGCGGAGGGGAATTTGCATTATGTGTGAGGGAACAGAAAAGCGAATCCCCTGATGATTGTGTTCATCTTTTGTTGTTTGAATCGGGACTCTTTGTGTTTAATATTAATAGTCTCTGACGTCACGCCGCTCTTGATGATGCAGATGATGACCCGATTCATCTGCAGCCGGTGATGAACTGGATCTCATGAATGATTATCTGTGTGAGAGTTATTATAATGACACTGGTGTGAGAATCCCAGCGTTTACATTATAAAAAACACACTGGATGATGTTTGAGGACGTGATCGTGATGTTAACTAGTTATTGACCAATACGGATTTTTTTATTGCAGATACAGCGGCTGCCAAAATGATTAGAACACTTGGCATCTGGGAGTCGTTTTATTGGGCCTGGATTTATTTTCCAAGAGGATAATGACCCGAAACATTCTTCTAACTATTGTCGGAACTTCATTCATTCGTTCACTTTATTTATAAAGCACTTTACAACTGCACCTGCAGACCAAAGTGCTGTACAATCAAGAGACACTTCATTAAAACAACACACAACCTACTAAGACAACAACAACTAGCCCACCCTCTCAAAGGCTAAAGACAAGAAATAGTTTTTGTAACTTCCTGCGACTGACTTGTTTCTTTTTCACATACAGTGGGGAGAACAAGTATTTGATACACTGCCGATTTTGCAGGTTTGCCCACTTACAAAGCATGTAGAAGTCTGTCATTTTTATCATAGGTACTCTTTAACTGTGAGAGACGGAATCTAAAACAAAAATCCAGAAAATTACATTGTATGATTTTTAAGTAATTAATTTGCATTTTATTGCATGACATAAGTATTTGATACATCAGAAAAGCAGAACTTAATATTTGGTACAGAAACCTTTGTTTGCAATTACAGAGATCATACGTTTCCTGTAGTTCTTGACCAGGTTTGCACACACTGCAGCAGGGATTTTGGCCCACTCCTCCATACAGACCTTCTCCAGATCCTTCAGGTTTCGGGGCTGTCGCTGGGCAATACGGACTTTCAGCTCCCTCCAAAGATTTTCTATTGGGTTCAGGTCTGGAGACTGGCTAGGCCACTCCAGGACCTTGAGATGCTTCTTACGGAGCCACTCCTTAGTTGCCCTGGCTGTGTGTTTCGGGTCGTTGTCATGCTGGAAGACCCAGCCACGACCCATCTTCAATGCTCTTACTGAGGGAAGGAGGTTGTTGGCCAAGATCTCGCGATACATGGCCCCATCCATCCTCCCCTCAATACGGTGCAGTCGTCCTGTCCCCTTTGCAGAAAAGCATCCCCAAAGAATGATGTTTCCACCTCCATGCTTCACGGTTGGGATGGTGTTCTTGGGGTTGTACTCATCCTTCTTCTTCCTCCAAACACGGCGAGTGGAGTTTAGACCAAAAAGCTCTATTTTTGTCTCATCAGACCACATGACCTTCTCCCATTCCTCCTCTGGATCATCCAGATGGTCATTGGCAAACTTCAGACGGGTCTGGACATGCGCTGGCTTGAGCAGGGGGACTTTGTGTGCGCTGCAGGATTATAATCCATGACGGCGTAGTGTGTTACTAATGGTTTTCTTTGAGACTGTGGTCCCAGCTCTCTTCAGGTCATTGACCAGGTCCTGCCGTGTAGTTCTGGGCTGATCCCTCACTTTCCTCATGATCGTTGATGCCCCACGAGGTGAGATCTTGAACTTCTTCCATTTTCTAATAATTGCGCCAACAGTTGTTGCCTTCTCACCAAGCTGCTTGCCTATTGTCCTGTAGCCCATCCCAGCCTTGTGCAGGTCTACAATTTTATCCCTGATGTCCTTACACAGCTCTCTGGTCTTGGCCATTGTGGAGAGGTTGGAGTCTGTTTGATTGAGTGTGTGGACAGGTGTCTTTTATACAGGTAACGAGTTCAAACAGGTGCAGTTAATACAGGTAATGAGTGGAGAACAGGAGGGCTTCTTAAAGAAAAACTAACAGGTCTGTGAGAGCCGGAATTCTTACTGGTTGGTAGGTGATCAAATACTTATGGCATGCAATAAAATGCAAATTAATTATTTAAAAATCATACAATGTGATTTTCTGGATTTTTGTTTTAGATTCCGTCTCTCACAGTTGAAGAGTACCTATGATAAAAATTACAGACCTCTACATGCTTTGTAAGTGGGCAAACCTGGAAAAACGGCAGTGTATCAAATACTTGTTCTCCCCACTGTATATATATACACTATATTGCCAAAAGTATTGGGACGCCCCTCCAAATCATTGAATTCAGGTGTTCAATCACTTCATGGCCGCAGGTGTATAAATCAAGCACTAGGCATGCAGACGCTTCTACAAACATTTGTGAAAGAATGGGTCATTCTCAGGAGCTCAGTGAACTCAAGCGTGGTACCGTGATAGGTTGCCACCTGTGCAATAAGTCCATTCCTGACATTTCCTCACTACTAAATATTCCACGCTCAACTGTTAGTGGGATTATAACAAAGTGGAAGCAATTGGGAACAACAGCAACTCAGCCACGAAGTGATAGGCCACGTAAAATCACAGAGCGGGGTCAGCGCATGCTGAGGGTCACAGTGCGCAGAAGTCACCAACTTTCTGCAGAGTCAACAGCTACAGACCTCCAAACTTCTGTGGCCTTCAGATGAGCTCAAGAACAGTGTGTAGAGAGCTTCATGGAATGGGTTTCCATGGCCGAGCAGCTCATCCAAGCCTTACATCACCAAGTGCAATGCAAAGCGTGGGATGCAGTGGGGTAAAGCACGCCGCCACTGGACTCTAGAGCAGTGAGACGTGTTCTCTGGAGTGACCAATCACGCTTCTCTGTCTGGCGATCCCATGGACGAGTCTGGGTTTGGCGGTTGCCAGGAGAACGGGACTTGCCTGACTGCATTGTGCCAAGTGTAAAGTTTGATTATAGGGTGGGGTTGTTTTTCAGGGGTTGGGCTTGGCTCCTTAGTTCCAGTGAAAGAAACTCTTAATGCATTTTGGACAATTTCATGCTCCCAACTTTGTGGGAACAGTTTGGGGACGGCCCCTTCCTGTTCCAACATGACTGCGCACCAGTGCACAAAGCGTCGGTCCATAAAGACATGGATGAGCAAGTTTGGTGTGGAGGAACTTGACTGGCCTGCACAGAGTCCTGACCTCAACCCGATAGAACACCTTTGGGATGAATTAGAGCGGAGACTGCGAGCCAGGCCTTCTCGTCCAACATCAGTGCCTGACCTCACAAATGCGCTTCTAGAAGAATGGTCAAAAATTCCCATAAACACACTCCTAAACCTTGTGGAAAGCCTTCCCAGAAGAGTTGAAGCTGTTATAGCTGCAAAGGGTGGGCCAACTCCATATTAAACCCTACGGATTAAGAATGGGATGTCATTAAAGTTCATGTGCATGTAAAGGCAGGCGTCCCAAAACTTTTGGCAATATAGTGTGTATATATATATATATAGGCAACCTGTCACTCACATGAGATCCACCAACAGCAAACCACAATCATCCAATCAATTCCCCACAGACACAATCAAGCCCCGCCCTACATTTGTTCTTGTTTGAGAAGCGTTTCACTCGGATATACGGCACAACAGGACAGAACCCTTACAGTAAAATGATCAGATTGTTGTGACGTGAGTAACAGGCCTGACCTTCGGCAGCGACGCTCGTGACCCGGAGCTCTGCGTCGTCATGGTGAGGACGGTGGTGATGCCGAGCGCGACCCGAGCCGGAGCGGCGTCCATGTTGATCCAGAAGGACACCCAGGAGAGGATGACGATGAGGAGGCTGGGGATGTACATCTGGATCAGGTAATATCCCATCTGCCTCTCCAGGTGGAACTTCACCTCGATGCACGTGAACTTCCCTAAACACGAGACACAATAACATGAGAGAAACATCAGGATTGATTGCATTATGAAATGTGGGTGTTAATGTACCAGAATGGAGATAGAGAGAGGGATTGATGGTGTTTTTCATTTAAAACAATATGAACTTATGCAAAATGCCTCTAAATGATCAAATGTTTGTTTGCACTCAATCTCCTGCAGTCCTTCTGTCTCTGATTGATAGTTTAGACTCTTTTATCCAGTCTTGTAGTATAATTGTACAAACGTCCTCCTTCAGCTCGAGCTTCAGTGTCTTTAAATCTGCACTGATTTTATCAAGTAAACGTGAGAATAACTTTGATATTGTTAGTAATATTTCAGCTGAGCTTTACTTGATTATCCAGACATCATTGATTATAAAAACTAGGGATGCACCAATATGAACATTTTTACAATAAGGTTTCATTTTTTGTTAGCATTAGTTAACATGAACCAACAATGAATGAACAATACAGAATTTATTAATCTTAATATATTAATATGTATAATAATCTTATTAATTTTCAGATCCAAACATTAGGTAAATTACCAACTAAGTTATGTAGTCAGAAGGCCTACAATTCCTGTGGACGGTGAAACTGAAGCGCTGCGGGTTATTAACTCAACTAAACGCATCTGTATATGAGATAAATCAGATTTATACTACATAAACTTAATATTACGACTTACACTGATCAGGCATAACATTATGACCACTGACAGGTGAAGTGAATAACACTGATTATCTCTTCATCACGGCACCTGTTAGTGGGTGGGATATATTAGGCAGCAAGTGAACATTTTGTTCTCAAAGTTGATGTGTTAGAAGCAGGAAAAATGGGCAAGCGTAAGGATTTGAGTGAGTTTGACAAGGGCCAAATTGGGATGGCTAGACGACTGGGTCAGAGCATCTCCAAAACTGCAGCTCTTGTGGGGTGTTCCCGGTCTGCAGTGGTCAGTATCTATCAAACGTGCTCCAAGGAAGGAACAGTGGAGAACCGGAGACAGGGTCATGGGCGGCCAAGGCTCATTGATGCACGTGGGGAGCGAAGGCTGGCCCGTGTGGTCCGATCAAACAGACGAGCTACTGGAGCTCAAATTGCTCAAGAAGTTGATGCTGGTTCTGATAGAAAGGTGTCAGAATACACAGTGCATCGCAGTTTGTTGTGTATGGGGCTGCATAGCCGCAGACCAGTCAGGGTGCCCATGCTGACCCCTGTCCACCGCCGAAAGCGACAACAGTGGCACGTGAGCATCAGAACTGGACCACGGAGCAATGGAAGAAGGTGGCCTGGTCTGATGAATCACGTTTTCTTTTACATCACGTGGATGGCCGGGTGCGTGTGCGTGGCTTACCTGGGGAACACATGGCACCAGGATGCACTATGGGAAGAAGGCAAGCCGGCGGAGGCAGTGTGATGCTTTGGGCAATGTTCTGCTGGGAAACCTTGGGTCCTGCCATCCATGTGGATGTTACTTTGACACGTACCACCTACCTAAGCATTGTTGCAGACCATGTACACCCTTTCATGGAAACGGTATTCCCTGGTGGCTGTGGCTCTTTCAGCAGGATAATGCGCCTGCCACAAAGCAAAAATGGTTCAGGAATGGTTTGAGGAGCACAACAACGAGTTTGAGGTGTTGACTTGGCCTCCAAATTCCCCAGATCTCAATCCAATCGAGCATCTGTGGGATGTGCTGAACAAACAAGTCCGATCCATGGAAGCCCCACCTCGCATCTTACAGGACTTAAGAGGTACTAACACAATATTAGGAAGGTGATCATAATGTTATGCCTGATCGGTGTATATCTGCAGAAAATGACGCAAATGCACAAGCCAACTTGACTGTGCTGGTCATGGTGTCACTCCTGTTGTGGATGCTCTTCCCATAACAGCGCGCGGAAACACAACTAAACCCAGAGAATTCACAATGTTTTATTACAGTGTTATGTATATGACAGTCCCAGGAGTTATTAATTATGTGCATTTCTGTTTGAGCTGCGTGCGCTGAAGCTAAAGACAGTTACAATGAAGCGCTTCACGGCATTGTTAGTTAACTCAACCAAACGCATCCTATATGATATTAATCATATATATATATATATATATATACCCAAAATAAACATAATATTACAACTTACAATGGCACAAAAGGCTGCGAATGCATAAGCGAACTTGACTGTCATGAAGGTGTAACGCCGTGGGAGGTCTCTTACCGCAACAATCGCACTGAAACACATCATTCTTTTTCAATCATGTTCTCATGATAATTTTATATGGCCTGCTATACTGCTATAAAGATCTCATTGATTTACATTACAAGCATCAGAATTTCATATAAATATCAGCATCTGCAGCAAATTGACTGTTTGTGAAGCTGTTTTATATCTATACATGACAACGGCTCTCTCTGGATCAGAACACAGATCATACTTGTCAAAGGTTTAATAGACAGAGACGAATCGCTGTCATTTAGGAATAAGATTGTGTGAGTGTTTAAATCCAGATCACAATCTTTTAACGATTAATTGTGCAGCACAATGTAAATGTATTTAAATATATAGACACTCTGGTCCAGTATGATCAGTTATGAGTGTATATGAATCTTCTGACCTGTATTATAGTGTTTGGTGCAGTAGCCCAGGTCCTTCTCGTCTCTGATGAGGAACTGTGGTAAAGTCAGACCATCAGCCACCTGGACTGGACCTTTATCAAGCCACTCGAATATCAAGTCGTTCATGGTGTATCCGACTGGAGAACAGCAGAAACACAACGTCAGTGCGTGAACATGAACAACAGAGAGATGATGAAGAGACTCCTGAAGTACTCACAGCTCTCCAGCTGCATCGTGCAGGTCTGGACATCCATCGGGAAGTTCTTCAGATCCATCGGACAGGACAGTATTAATGTCAATCTATGAACAATGGCACAGGCAAGGCACAGTTATTTCTATAGCGTTTTATACAACGAGTGAGTCATTGAATCATTCACTCAAGAGATTCGTTCAATAGCACTGATTCATCCAGTAATGAAACAAGTGAAGTCTTTATGAGTGAGTCATTGAATCATTCATTCAAGAGATTCGTTCAATAGCACTGATTCATCCAGTAATGAAACAAGTGAAGTCTTTATGAGTGAGTCATTGAATCATTCATTCAACAGATTCGTTCAAAAACGCTGATTCATCCAGTAATGAAACAAGTGAAGTCTTTATGAGTGACTCATTGAATCACTCACTCAAGAGATTCGTTCAAAAACACTGATTCATCCAGTAATGAAACAAGTGAAGTCTTTATGAGTGAGTCATTGAATCATTCATTCAACAGATTCGTTCAAAAACGCTGATTCATCCAGTAATGAAACAAGTGAAGTCTTTATGAGTGACTCATTGAATCACTCACTCAAGAGATTCGTTCAAAAACACTGATTCATCCAGTAATGAAACAAGTGAAGTCTTTATGAGTGAGTCATTGAATCATTCATTCAACAGATTCGTTCAAAAACGCTGATTCATCCAGTAATGAAACAAGTGAAGTCTTTATGAGTGACTCATTGAATCACTCACTCAAGAGATTCGTTCAAAAACACTGATTCATCCAGTAATGAAACAAGTGAAGTCTTTATGAGTGAGTCATTGAATCATTCATTGATTGAATCATTCATTGAATCATTCACTGATTCATCCTGTAATGAAACAAGTGAAGTCTTTTTGAGTCATTGAATCATTCATTCAAAAGATTCGTTCAAAAACACTGATTCATCCAGTAATGAAACAAGTGAAGTCTTAATGAGTGAGTCATTGATTCATTCATTTAAGAGATTCGTTCAAAAGTACTGATTCATCCAGTAATGAAACAAGTGAAGTCTTTATGAGTGACTCATTGAATCATTCACTCAAGAGATTCATTCAAAAACACTAATTCATCCAGTAATGAAACAAGTGAAGTCTTAATGAGTGAGTCATTGATTCATTCAAGAGATTCGTTCAGAAACACTGATTCATCCGGTAATGAAACAAGTGAAGTCTTTATGAGTGAGTCATTGAATCATTCACTCAAGAGATTCGTTCAAAAACACTGATTCCTCCAGTAATGAAACAAGTGAAGTCTTTATGAGTGAGTCATTGAATCATTCATTCAACAGATTCGTTCAAAAACGCTGATTCATCCAGTAATGAAACCAGTAATTAGTTCATATATAATTATTTATAAACAGGAATTAGAAAACACTAACTAGAAACTAATAAATAAGGATTGTTTTAGGTGAGAAAAAAACTTCTTTGCAGAACATAATGAGAAATGTGAACAAATAAGTTGTTTTAGAGTTTAAAAATAAGTAATATAATAATAATAATAATAATACAATAAGGTCCCATTTAATGTTAGTTTATGCATTAACTAATGAGACCTTATTGTAAAGTGTCACCAATAATATTAACAGATGCAACTTTTGATCTTTTGATAATGTATTAAATGTTGAAATTATCATTAACTTAGATTAATAAATGCTTTTTTCGTTGTTAGTTCAATGCAGTTAACAAATTAAACCTTATTATAAAGTGTAAAGCATTATTGCAATTATTGCTTATGAAATCAGAAATCTGACTGACAGCGTCATTTTACATGCCGTTTATCTGGAATAGCTGATGCTGTAATATCAAACGTGACTTTAACCTGACTCGAGTATTGAATGATGAATTCATCACCTGGAAGTGTGTGACGAGCGCGGCACTATGAGTTATGCATGAATTCAGAGCGTACGACACTGACGAGGAGCTGATGTGTGCAGATCTATATACAGCATCATTTATGAAAACTAGGACAGCGTCATATCAGCTTATTTTCACAACAGAACGTAACAGCGATTCTCCAAACGTGTGGTTTACAATAAGAGCTACAGATACAGATCACTCGAACGTCACATCACTGGCTGAAGAGAAACTCTCATCAACAGGAAAGAGTGTGAGAAAATCTTTCTGTTTTGCATTCTGCTCTCATTTGAGAACTAAACCTGATGACCTGATCATATTTCACTAATAATTACAAAAAATGTCAAGTAACACATTGAATTAAACATGTAAAACATGAATGATGTGCTCCTATAATATCTGCAAATTTGAAAAATAATTCTACAGTGTAAATAGAGCACAATCTGAAAGATTTATGCACTGTAAAAATCATATGATCAATAAGTTATGACATGTTTTTACATTGCTTCAACTCATCAAAATAAGTTATACAAGATTCAACTGTAATTTAATGTCATTTAAGTTTAAACAGCTTAAACATCCAAGTTGATTGTATTTTACTAAATGTAAGGCAGCAACTTTTTTTAATTAATTATTTATTTTTTACAGTGTGGCATGCTTTAAATTGTTCAGGATTTAAAACTTTATTTTAAAATGTTAGGTTTAAATAAAACAATCACATATTTTCAATGTTATATTAGCATTATTTACAGACTATTGTAGTATTAATTAATATTTTGAATCAACATTTATTTTTATATTTTCTGTTTTAATTTAAGTTTTAGTAATGTTATGTGCTATATTGTAATTTTAATTCTTTTTTTTTTTTTTTATATTTCTATCCGTGTTAGTAATTATAGTATTTCAACTTAAAAAAATTAAACATAACATTTTAAATACATGCACATTCTTAACATTCTTGCTTTATTTAACTTCAAGCTCTGCTTCACTCCTTTACGCTTAAACTAAAAGTTTTAAAAGTGACATTTTTAGGCTGATCCACCTCAGCGGTCCAACAGCGCTCGTCAATGTCAAAATGATTGAGACGGCCAATCAAATCAAAGGAGGCGGGGCTTAATGTTCACCGAAGGCGAGTGTGAATTCCAACGGTTTTAACGGAAAACGAGTGTGTGGTCAGATGTAAGGAGCTAAACATTTAACACAACAGAAAATATTAAACGACTAACAGTATTATCCAGTAATGCGAACTACTTTTTATATCAAATTTCGTCGTATTGAATTGAAAATATGCTATGAATCGTAGTAGAGGAATGAAATGATATCCAGCCTTCAGTCTAACTAGAATGGAAGTAAATCGTGTCATTTTTAATTAGAGGCCAATCGCCTGTTCCATAGAACCACTTGCAGGAAAGTTATGAAATTTGGCACACAGATAGAGGACAGTCTGATCTGTCAACATACCAAATTTGGAGTCTCTAACTCAATCCCTCTAGCGCCACCAACTGTCCAAAGTTACACTCATGTTTAATAACTTTTGAACCGTAAGGGATAGAAACAAAATTCTTTTTTCGCCTGATTCCTTGCCTCAAGACGATTCGTTTCACGTCATACAAGTTATACACATTAACACATTAACATACTACAATAGTCTGTAAATAATGCTAAAATAACATTGAAAATATGTGATTGTTTTATTTAAACCTAACATTTTAAAATAAAGTTTTAAATCCTGAACAATTTAAAGCATGCCACACTGTAAAAAATAAATAAATAATTAAAAAAAAGTTGCTGCCTTAAATTTAGTAAAATACAATCAACTTGGATGTTTAAGTCATTTCAGCTTAAATGACATTAAACTGAATGAGCTGAATCTTGTAAAACAAATGTCGTCATATTGAATTGAAAATATGCTATCATTTACATGATTTATAAATGAATGTGACGAAACAAGAAGCGTTAGACATGAATAAGAGTGAATATTTTAAAATAAAATATTTTTGCAAATAGTTACTTTACAACAAATAGACTTAGAATTTCTTTTACCACTCATTAAATCCTTTAAATTATTTAATTCCTTTAAATTGCACACCCAACCACTCCCAATAACCTTTGTTCAAGACATGGTTACGGCCTTGATTTATACATATTTTTTAAAATTATTACAATTTTAATTGGCTTTAGTTAACAATATCAGACTCTTGCATTGCTCTCTGTGTGTTTCGCTCTTTGTAATGCTTTAAAACTGATCCTGCTTCTCGCGCGTCGACATCACCTGAGATCACTGCTGAGATTTCATCAGCTTCTTCTAACTCTGTCATTTGCTTCAGGCGAGGCGTTGAAGTCGGCTTTAATTGATAATGACTTCGCTCTTTTTTATGTGTTTTTGCTGCTGGCGAACAGGGGAATCAATGAACTTCATTACAACTGTAGACGTCTTTAACAACGTGACAAGATCCTCTGGAGAAATGAATAATGTCTTTATATCTGATCAGCGCTGAGAAAGGAAGAATAAACCGCTTGATTATCAGTATTATCAGTGGATTTGACGTTATTTGGTTTGTGCTGCTCTAAAACATTCACCTTGTTTATTCAAATGACACAAATCTGTTTGAATAGATGGTTAAAAATATGAAAATGTGCTGTGCTAATCCTGTAAAGCCTGTAAAGAATGATATAATAGCCCAAAATGGAACCCATTATTGAGCCAAAATTGTATGCATATGTGTTTTTTGATTATCATATTTGATCCATCAGGCTTTTATGGCTCATACATAGTGAGAATATGGAGGAAAAATCAGCTCAGTTTTATTCAGAGCCCCAAACTGAGCAAAAATATGCAATTTGCTGCAGATGCTGATATTTATATGAAATTCTGATGCTTGTAATGTAAATCAATGAGATCTTTATAACACTATAGCACATAAAATGCATATAAATATCAATAACTGCCAATAATATGTCTTAGTAAGATGATATTTCAATGCTTAGTTTTATGATCAAGCTCTATAGTTTTAAAACATATAATGCAATACAATGATGATTGTACAAATAAACCTTCCTCAAAAGCCTGATGATCATATTTGACACTCATGATTTTTATAATAAATGATGATGGATAACCAAGTAAAGCTGGGTTAAGATCCTCATACCTGATGCTGTACAGAACGGTTCCATCCTTAAAGATCCTCAGGAGCTTGTTGTCCGTGGTGACATCGTGGAAGTTGGCGCCTTTCTCGTTGGCGAAGAACAGGTCTGGTTTCCAGATGGAGTCCAGCATGGACGGGTCCAGATCCAGCGAGGAGTCCGGATACTCGCTGTACGCCAGCCGAGGGTCGTTCCACTTCTGCCTCAGGAAGATGTTGACCCTGTAGTCCTGAGAGACACGTATGTTTGTTTCACAAACTCTTAAAAATAAAGCTTCTTTATTGGCATCGATGGTTCCATGAAGATCCTTTAACATCCATAGAACCTTTTAAGAACTGTTCACTTCTTCTTACTGCAAAAACCCCTTTATTTTTAGGAATGCATGAAGCAGAAGATCATTTCTCCTCTGTGAGTGCTTATAGTAGAGGAAGGAAATGATATTCAGCCTTTAGTTTAACTAGAATGGAAGTAAATCGGGTTGTTTATTAGGGGCCAAGCACCTGTTCTGTTCTTCTTCCGCTCTTGAGTCTATGGCAGCCCATAGAACCGCTTGTGGGAAAGTTATGAAATTTGGCACACAGATAGAGGACAGTCTGAACTGTCATCATACCAAATTTGGAGTCTCTAACTCAATCCCTCTAGCGCCACCAACTGTCCAAAGTTTCACTCACGTTTAATAACTTTTGCACCGTAAGGGCTAGAAACAAAATTCTTTATTTCTTCGGATTCCTTAACTCAGGATGATTCAATTGCACCCCATGACGATTTTCGCGAAAATTGGACCAGATCATCTTCAGACCATGGCGACAAAAAGTTATGGAATTCAGGCCGATTCGTCAAACCGTTCTCAAATAACATGTGAACGAATTTGATGAAGAGCACGCCAAAATGAACGTGAGGCTATATCTCCGCAATGCTTTAGCGTATTCTGATCAAACTTGGTGTGTGTTATGACAACCGTGACCTTGGGTTACCTGCACAGTTTCGGCACAGTGCCACCTAGTGGCCCGGAGATATGAAAGATGGATCTTTTTGCTTATAACCCTTATAAGGGTTTGGCCAAAAATCACAAAACTGGTCTCACGAAATCTTTAGATTCGGTGCAGCATGCCGAGTTGAACGATACTCAATTTTCCCATATCGGCCATTTTTGGCGTCGGCCAATTTGAATTTTGTCATAAAATACAATATTTTACAAACGCATAGGCGTATTGTTACAAAACTCGGTTTGTGTCTTCGGCACCATGCCCTGAAGGTACGCAAAAAGTTTCAGGGCAGCGCCACCTTGTGGTCAAATTTACAATTTCCAAAAATTCTAATAACTTTTGATCAAATTTGCCTATTGTAGCTGGTCTTAATAGATTCCTTGGGTCATACCAAGAACATAGATACCAATTTTGCCATAGTCAGCTGAACTTCCTGTCCGCCATTTTGATTTTCTTTAAAAACATACTTTTTTTTAACTCCTCCTAGACCGTTGGTCCGATTTTCACCAACTTTGACTCAGATTCTCTTCAGACTGTGCTGACAAAAAGTTATGGAATTCAAGTTGATTCGTCAAACCGTTCTCGAATAACGCGCTGACGATTTCAACGAAGAGCACGGCAAAATGGACTTGAGGCTATATCTCCGCAGCGCTTTAGCATATTCTGAACCAGCTTGGTGTGTGTTATGACAACCATAACCTGAGGCGACCTGCACAGTTTCGGCGCAGCGCCACCTAGTGGTCTGGAGATATGAAAAATGGCTCTTTTTGCTTATAACTTCAGATGAGTTTGGCCAAAAATCACAAAACTGGTCTCACAAACTCTTTAAATTCGGTGCAGCATGCCAGGTTGAACGATACTCAATTTTCCCATGTCAGCCATTTTAGGCATCGGCCATGGTGAATTTTGTCATAAAATGCTATATTTACAAACGCATTGGCGTATCGTTACGAAACTCGTTTTGTGTCTTCGACACCAAGCCCTGGTCAAATTTCCAGTTTCCAAAAATGCTAATCATTTTTTATTATTTCAGACCATGCCAGCAAAAAGTTATGGATTTCATGTCGATAGACGAAACTGTTTTTGTATACTGTATCAACAAATTTGAGGCATGATGCCAAAATGACTCCGAGGCTGTATCTCTGCAATGCTTTGGCAAAGTGACACCAAACTTTGCATGTGTCATTGTCACCTCACTCTGACCACAACACAGCAATTTGGTCACAGCGCCACCTATTGGTCAAAAGTGATAAACCATTAAATCATATGACTAGTGACTGTATTTGTGATTTTTCAGCCATTTTTTTCTGAAATAATCTTAATATGTCTTTAATTGCTTGTTATTGCAGTCGGTCTGATGCTCCCAGCCATGACTTGTCATGTTCTTTGTGCTTAGCTCCTTAATGGCTGTTTGCAGCTATATTTTCATGTTGACTTTGTGATACAGAAAACACCCAAGAGACGCTTTATGGCTGGCTGGCATGCAGACAGAAGATCAGCGGGCCTTCTGGTTAAATGAAAGCGCTTGAAAGCATTTGTGCACAAACTACTACTTCACTTGTGCTTTCATGCACAGGATTTCATAAAAGACCACCATCAATAACAAAACATGCATTGCTGTAATTTTTCCTTTTCTCTGCAAGAACGACGTGACTTTAACATGCATCGCAAAGCCATTCAGTAACTTTATAAACGTTTCTGTGTGTTTTTGTTAAAGGTTTAGCTTGTGAAGTGGCTGTAGAAAACATGTCATTCAAGGTTTTCATAAGGTGAAGCTCTTTGAAAACTGTGTTGCATGAATAAATTAGAAAGACCTTTTGTTTCACTCATAACAAGCTAATTGTGACATTACAAAAAGATTCAGTTAATTAGCTGCGTACACAATAACCAAGATAAATAATGTACTCATCAAAACATTAAACGTGTGTGTTAAATTATAGTTCTTACATTTTTTTATCATTTGGATACACAAAAAAATATATATTTTTGCTCAGAAATTGCTAGTAACACATTGAATTAAACATGAAATTTTGAAGTAGAAAGACTGAAACAGTCTCACGCTAAAACACTTTTTCAAATATGTCCGAATTCATCTTAATTTCTCTAGTGTTCATTAACGATCGGTTGCTCAAAAACATGTGAACATTAGCATTTGATCAAAGCAGCTTCTCTCTCGTTTGTGCTTAATATCCACTCGAGATGCGTTCGGATTTTGGGCTGCAGTAATATTCCTTGGAAAAGAAGAATGAGACCTGACTCTAGATTTGGGAATTGTTTACCCCTGAAGCATCTGCATATCTCCAAACATTAGACTAATCAATCTGAATCTCAGGCCTGCTGGCGAATCGAGAGGATCGTTTGCTGATCGTCGCCATTTGATTTATTAAAACAAAACAGATTGGACGGGAAACGTCAAGGGAATGTTTTGGGACAAAGTAGAGTCTCGATTAACCGTTTATGTAATCTTGCTTATTTCCAAATGTAGGTAGGACTTTATTGGATGTGATCTATGTGGAGTTGATTGAGAAGTGCATTCTGATTAAAGATTATGAAGACAAACACTGTTTTTCTTTGCAACAAGAACAAGTAGTAGTAAATGGAGTCTTTATCTATGATGCCGTCCACCTATTTTTATGCGCATTTTGGGATATTGCATAAAAAACACTGGATGTAAACATAAATTCTAAAAATGTGCATAAAAAATGGTGGATAAATATGTTGTTATCTGATAAGATAGAATGGAAACACATTTACTGAATAAATCCCTCAAAACCTCACGTGCCTCATCATGATTGGATAACTGGCCTAACCAGCGGACCAATGGCGTCGCAGCATCTCAAAGTCTGTGATCAGAATGATTTGGTTTAATTCTTCCAGAAGCGTCTCACACGATTGAGTTCCCAAACACCAGCATCCCAACGCAAGAGAACATGACAGCGTTTATTGTGTTTCGCCTGACGCTCTGAGACGACACTCAGTTATGATGTGTGAGTGTGTGTGTGTGTGTGTGTGTGTGTGTGTGTGTTTCGCCTGACGCTCTAAGAAGACACTCATTTATGATGGAGGAAAAAGAGCCACAGTTTGGGAACCAGTTTTGCACCAATTTAAGTGACGATTTTGTTCTCTTGAACACATGGGATGGAAACGCTGATTTATTCGTTTAATGCCATATTCCAATTTTGCGCACCTTTGGATGGAAACACAGCTAATGCCATGTTGACTTCAAGACAGAGGCAATAACTCAAAGTAAAGGCGTAAATGACAGATCTCTTACCATAGTCGTCTCTGTCACTGAGCCAAAGCTGTTGATGAATATATTACATGTGACGTTCACAGGTGGACCTGCAGCAGCCAATGAGAAACACATGATGTTAAAAAAACAAAGAACTTCAACAGTATAACTTAAACATATTAAGCTAAAATTCAAAAAGTCACCATTCAAGCCTATAGCTGACATATACAAAATAATTTCTTCTGCTCAACGAAGCTGCATTTATTTGATCAGAAATACAGTAAAAACAGTGAAATATTATTCCAATGTAAAACAGCTGTTTTCTATATGAATATACACTGATGAGGCATAACATTATGACCTAATATTGTGTTGGTCCCCCTTTTGCTGACCCGTCGAGGCATGGACTCCACTAGACCCCTGAAGGTGTGCTGTGGTATCTGGCACCAAGATGTTAGCAGCAGATCCTTTAGGTCCTGTAAGTTGCGAGGTGGGGCCTCCATGGATCGGACTTGTTTGTTCAGCACATCCCACAGATGCTCGATTGGATTGAGATCTGGGGAATTTGGAGGCCAAGTCAACACCTCAAACTCGTTGTTGTGCTCCTCAAACCATTCCTGATCCATTTGTGCTTTGTGGCAGGAGCATTATCCTGCTGAAAGAGCCACAGCCACCAGGGAATACCGTTTCCATGAAAGGGTGTACATGGTCTGCAACAATGCTTAGGTAGGTGGTACGTGTCAAAGTAACATCCACATGGATGGCAGGACCCAAGGTTTCCCAGCAGAACATTGCCCAAAGCATCACACTGCCTCCGCCGGCTTGCCTTCTTCCCATAGTGCATCCTGGTGCCATGTGTTCCCCAGGTAAGCCACGCACACACACCCGGCCATCCACGTGATGTAAAAGAAAACGTGATTCCTCAGACCAGGCCACCTTCTTCCATTGCTCCGTGGTCCAGTTCTGATGCTCACGTGCCACTGTTGGTGCTTTCGGCGGTGGACAGGGGTCAGCATGGGCACCCTGACTGGTCTGCGGCTATGCCGCCCCATACTCAACAAACTGCGATGCACTGTGTATTCTGACACCTTTCTATCAGAACCAGCATTAACTTCTTGAGCAATTTGAGCTCCAGTAGCTCGTCTGTTTGATCGGACCACACGGGCCAGCCTTCGCTCCCCACGTGCATCAATGAGCCTTGGCCGCCCATGACCCTGTCGCCGGTTCACCACTGTTCCTTCCTTGGAGCACTTTTGATAGATACTGACCACTGCAGACCGGGAACACCCCACAAGAGCTGCAGTTTTGGAGATGCTCTGACCCAGTCGTCTAGCCATCACAATTTGGCCCTTGTCAAACTCGCTCAAATCCTTACGCTTGCCCATTTTTCCTGCTTCTAACACATCAACTTTGAGGACAAAATGTTCACTTGCTGCCTAATATATCCCACCCACTAACAGGAGCCGTGATGAAGAGATAATCAGTGTTATTCACTTCACCGGTCATAATGTTATGCCTGATCGCTGTAATTTAGTGTAATTGTAAGTGTAATTTATTCCTGTGATCAAAGCTGAATTTATCATCATTACTCCAGTCTTCAGTGTCACATGATCCTTCACAAATCATTCTCATATGAGGATTTGATGCTCAACAAACATTTATGATTATTATCAGTGTTCATATTTTTGTGGAAACTGAAACATTTTATTTCTCAGGATTCTTTGATCAATTGAAAGTTCAGCATTTATTTGAAATAGAATCATTTGTAACATTATAAATGCTTTTAGTGTCACTTTTGATCCATTTGATGCAACAAAAAAATGTTTTAGTGCAAACGCCAATCTGATTATATATCTAACTCTATTCTATGCTTCACTAGTTCTTTCTTTCATCTTCTGAACAGTTTGTTTTCGAAGCTCGTATTACAGCTCTTCTCATGTTTCTGCCTCTGTAGAATCAATAACTTTGTTTCATCTCTCATTTGTAAGTCACTTCTGCTAAATGAATCAATGTAAATATTGCTCTGAAGTGATTTGTTTTCTCTCTCTCTCAATCAGAAGAAACATCATTTCAAGCAAACAGTCACTGTAGTTTAATGCAAGAAATAAAATGCAGTTAAAAATGACCATAATAATGTTCTATACTGTATTTTTATACGTAATTTCACTTTTTTTTCAGTGAATATCTCTCAGTTAATTTCCGCGTATATCATAGCCTGTCATGCTCGTTGAAGATCATGAAAGGAATTTATTAAAGTGTTCTAGGTGCGGATTTCTAAAAATAACCCATCAGATGCGCCTCTGAGGTATTTTGAACCTCATGAATGTTTTCTAACAAGATTGCATTTTAATCACTCCTGGACTCAAACAGACATCCATGCCAAACAAAACTGGAGTAGATCAACTGAATAAAAGCTGGCGCTCGTCTGCTATAGAGGAGCTGTGGATTAGTGACAGACGTTCAGCTTCAACTTTAACAGCCGTCCTTTAACTACCGCTCTAGAAACTGTGATTGCATGTATGTAAGAGCTCCAGTACATGAAACGCCTCCATTGTAGTCTTGAGTTTTAATCCGGGAACCCACACGTCACAACATTCCTCATTATAATAATTCATACGCAGAATAAAGGGGCGGGGCCTGGTTGAGTTAGTTAGTAGTGTGTTGAAACTGGCGGTTATGGTAAAGGGGCGGGGCATTTCCCAAACACCAATCACAACACACTGCTCCAGCCGACCAATCAGAGCACAGTGTGCTTTTCAGAAGGAGGGGCTTCATAGAGACAGGAACTAAACAGAGCGTTACTGACAGACTGGGAAGAGAGGAGCCGCAACAATGGAGGATATGAGGAAATAATCAACATTCAAGCAGGAAAACCTGCTCTAGTAGAGCCAGAAAACACATCAGGTCTTGTAATATGACATCTTTAAATAATACATCAGACGAATCACTCCACTGCGTTCTTTAGCCTGTCCTTCGGTTTGACAGGCACCAGGAACCAAAGTACCATCAGCTTCCTCTTATAACCTTCTCAATATTGCATAGAAGAATTTAGCTTACTAATAGAGTAGTGTCCTAGTAAAATTGACATCTTCACCCTTTACTCAAATATTATTATACACTGATAAAGATGAATCATTGAGGGTGTAAGTAAAACATAAAAAAAAAACCATTCTTTTTTACAAATAAATCTTTGTTGGTTACTTTATTTGCATAATTTGAGTAGCTCACTTAATTTGGATTTGTAGCAAAAACATATTTTGTATAATTACATATCGCACTTCTTATCCTGAGTCATCTAGCTGTGCATTTCCAACATACTATTTAAGTTACATTTACTTCAAATATTTACTGCTGGATTTGGCTGATGCAATGAACCCTTTTCACATGGTGACGACGTATTTTTCCACATTGCAACATAAATCTAGCAATTTTTCTCATATTTTATATTTTAGGGTAATTTTATAACAGCGTTGTCTACATCAGGCGTGACCGTTGTTGTTTGCTGCTTGATCAGTATTATATTTAAATGAACATTTTGTCACAACTTAATTTTATTGTGTACAATCTACTTACAGGGGGTAAGGAGATTTCTAGTTCCCAGAATGCTTTGCATGGGATTTAATTGGAAGAGAAAATGTTGAATTTATTTATCTTCATGTGTTTTTAAGCAAAATAAATGAAGTAGAAGGCTTGTTATTGTTGTTTAATGTTCTATTAAGTTCGGATGTAGAAATGTTTTTGTTATGTTGGAGTTTTGGGGGTTACCGTGGTGACGAGGAGCCTGACGTTAGGCTGACGACAGGTAGGCTCGGACTGGCCATCGGGAGACTTCCCGGTGGGCCGCTCATTAATTGGGCCGGTAGTACCTCCTCGAAAAAAGGCAGTTTCACACGGAACGCGGAAAGCACATATCATCATAGAGACACACAGCGGCAAATCGCAGTCGATTCTAGTAGGCGAAGACAGTGCAAGCGGCGCTCGTACACAGAACCCCATTGCTTGCACGGGGACAGCTCTTCCTAGCAGTTATAAATATTATTATTAGGCTATATCGTATATATTACGCGCACTGTAAGGCGAGCCACGTGACTTCTCCCCGCTTTCTCTCTATACTTCACATACATGCAGAAAATGCATGTTACATTATTGTGACTGATAACTGAATTAACTAATCACACAAATTTACTTTGTATTTAAAGCAGCACATCAGTTTTTGCTATGCATTAATCAATGTTGGGGAGGTTACTTTATAAATGTAATAGGTTACAGATTACAAGTTAGAAGTTACCCTATTTAAAATGTAATAAGTAGTGTAACTATTTCAATTATTTTATTAAAGTAATGTAACTGATTACATTTGATTACTTTTTGATTACTTTTCTATTTTCCAGCACTGGAATACATTTTATCACTCGCCATGGTGGCAACTCTCAGACGGGTTGTGAACTAAAGCTTTTAGCGGCAATGTGGATCGATGTAATTGGCAGACGTGGTGCGCTACAAATTCAAACAAGAACCAATCAAAAGCATCAGAATAGCGTCGCTTTACTAAATGGCCTTTAAGGCCGCATTTACACTGCAGGTCTTGATGCACAATTCAGATTTGGTGACTATATCCGATTTTTTTTGACGACCCGCTTACATCATCTTTTAAAAGCGACCCGTATCCGATATTTGCATTTACACTATACACTGGCGAGACAGCCCAAGACATTCTGACCCGGAAAAGGAAGTAAAACGGCGCGATATGCAATGGACGCAATGGATGCAGACGAAATGATTATTCAGTGTTTTATTCAGTGTTCTTTAAAGGTCAGCAGAACATTGCTCTCGTCTTCATTAGTGTCGTGATCGCAGTTCGTGTCCACCTGAGTTGACGTCATTCGCCTCTGTCCCTTTTTCAATGACGTACGACTCGCATTTACTGGGGAATATCCGATTTGACTGCTTACACGGCAGACGCAAATGCACGTATCCGAATCATATCGGATTTATTACCACATATGAGTGAGGCCTGAATCCGATCTGAGGATATCGGAATTCATGCGTTTTTTTTCCTGCTTACACGTTCACGTCATATCCGATCTGTGCCACATGAGAGGGAAAAATCGGGATTGGGTCACTTGAACCATGCAGTGTAAATGGGGCCAAAATGGCAGGAGGCATCGTACACATCAAAAGCAGGCAAAGCAACAAATTAATATTATTCAACATATCCTAGCTTTTTACAAAAAAAAACAATCAGATGTAACCCCCTTTGTAATCATTAACATTTTCATAAGTAACTGTATTTTATCTCAGTAACTGTAACTTATTACAATTACATTTATTTTGTAATTAAATTACGTAATCTAGTTACATGCAACTAGTTACTCCCCAACACTGGCCATACTGTTGTCTGATATTCATTATAAAACGGTTAGTTCCAGTCCTTGATTCTGATTTGTCAATAAACAATAAAACACGGCTATAACCACTTCACCAAACGGTTCAGTGTATCACTACACAACACCCTTAGCAACCACTCTTAGCAACGTAAACATGTTTGTTCTCAATTGATATTGTTCACTGAAGCTTACTGTATTATGTATTGTGAGAGAGAGATCGAGTGACCGAGTGTATTACCTGCATTCAGATTTAGCATATTCCTTCAGGTCAGTCCTATGTTCATAATAAAAAAAATCAGTTTTAATGTCCGCTGCGATATCTTGTCCTTTTAACAGTTAAGGGGTTTTCCAGTGTCCTGACACTGACAGCGCTAGTCAAAGCATTTGTCAGTCGTGTCTTGTTCCCGTGTTCACACTCACAGTCCTTTCAATATAAAAGTCTTCGCTACTGAGTGACTCACTCATAAAGACAGTCTTTGCCGCCATCTAATGGTGTAATAATGTAACATCTGTTGCTGTTTACGGTCAGGGACTACTTTTTCCGGCGGAAGGAAGGCTTTTAGTGATTTTACAAGTTGCATAATTGATACATTTTGGCTTTTATATTTGTATTGTGCGGTAACCGTTTTATAAAAGCAATAAGCCCCGTGAAGCCGTGGTTTACAGTGAATTTATAACAGCTAACAACGCCCCTTAGCTGTTATAAATTTACTGTAAACCACGGCTTCTTGGGCTTATTGCTTTATTTTAATTTATTTCACTTTTTAATTTCTATGTGCAGTATTTTTCAGCTGTGCCTATTAATAAGTTTGATTCTAGAATGTTTGCTTAAAAAATGTAGTATGTTAGGCTATTGGTTATTTATCTGTATATTCCTGTTAAAACATGAGTTTTAAAACAAAACAAAAAAAGGGGGAGGGAGGTCTTGTAGGGGCTGGTCTTGGCCATTAAAATCCCGGGCTGGAAATGGGTCCCACTCCGGCCCTGGAGCAGTGCATCATATGAAATGCTTTGCTCAATAAGCACTTGTTTATAGCAGTATTGTGGTTTGTCTCTACTGCATACTGCTTATTACATGAAACGGTGAACACTGAAATAGAACTAATGCATGTCGTATAAGAGTATTCACTTGAGTTATTTTTACATCTAATTTTATTGGTGCTTAGTTGAATTATGTTTCTGCTACACAAAGTATTTGAGTTGTGTTTACGAGGAAAATTGAGTTGAAATTACTTAAGGGTGCACGTTGAAGACATGTAAAGTGTATTTGGTCAAACACAAATTAGATGAGTTCAGAAATAGTCTGATGCAAATAGTTGCCTCAATTTTTTTGGAGTAAAACCAAGGCGATATTTTGTACAGTGTAGATTTTGTAGTCATATTGCGTAGTTGTGCTTGGAGTCGATTGTTTTATTAGTGATAATTCATTGGATTATTTTTATCCACTGTCATACAAAGAAATTATGAACACATGCAGAAACAAGAGAGAACCAACCAAAATATTAATAACTCTCTTTTTCCTCTCAGCTTTTTGTTATATGCATTTTTTATTTTATTTTTTGCACAGTAAATATTGCCTAATAATTTTGTCAGATAAACACCTTAACCAAGTTTAGTGTTTATTTAAAAATTATTTAAAAAAAAAATCATATTTTTTTACTTATATTTTGATGGTTTGATCAAACTTGTAGAGTCATTAAAAATATCCTAAATGCTTAAAAAATTCTATTGCTCATTGTTGGTTCATGTAAGTTAATGCATTTATTTATGATAATAAACAAGACCTTATGTGACAAAGACAAAACTAATGAAAAGTGAATCTGTTGATATCTGTCCCAGTCATATTTCACCCAAAACGAATAAATAATATTTTGCATAATGAAAGGAAGCCTAAAGATTTTTTTTTTTTTAATTTAATTTTGTTTTTTTTGCATTGTGACTAATTGAATCAATTATGCACATTTCATCCAAAATTCTTATTGCGGTAATTGGAAAAAAAAAAAATCACTGTAACCTGAAAAAAGTAATTTACATTATGGATGTATTTGTTGCACTAAACAAAGCATTAAAGCAAGTTATGAAAAAGACTTTGTAATGAAAAATATAACTACATGTACGTTTATTTTTTCTTAAAAAATTCTCATTTTGTGTTCCACAGAAAGAAATAACAGCATATGGATGACATGAGGGTGAGTAAATAATGACAATTATATATATATATCACTATTGTTTAAAAGTTTGGGGTCAGTATTTATTTATTTATTTATTTATTCATCAAGGCTGCATTAAACTGATCAAAAGTGCCAGTAAAGACATTTATAATGTTACAAAAGTATCTATCTCAAATAAATGCTGTTCTTTTGAACTTTCTATTCATCAAAGAATCCTGAGAAATAAAATGTATGACGGTTTCCACAGAAATATGAACACTGATAATAATCATAAATGTTTGTTGAGCATCAAATCCTCATATGAGAATGATTTGTGAAGGATCATGTGACACTGAAGACTGGAGTAATGATGATAAATTCAGCTTTGATCACAGGAATAAATTACACTTTACTATATATTCACATAGAGAACAGCTGCTTTACACTGGAGTAATATTTCACTGTTTTACTGGATTTATGATCTAATAAACATAGCCTTGGTGAGCAGAAGAGATTTTTTTTTTTAAATATTTAAAAAATCATACCACCCCCAAACGTTTGTTGTCTCATAAATATGGCAGTGTATATGAAGAATATTGTTGGCTCTTTGACGAATGTTAAATGTATGTGTTCTGAATCAGTGTGAAACTCTTGATGTCTGAATGTTCGACTGATTCGTGTGTAAGAACTGAACGTGCCTTTGAAGTTGGGTCGTATCCGCGCATCATATCCTGACGTTCGGCCCATCAGTTTGTCCAGGAAATCGGAGGGTGACATCGTAGATGAAGAATCCCATCCGGACGGTCTCTCGTTCTCTTGTCCTGCCGTTATCCTGAGACACGGAGCAGAGAGTGAGTCAATCATCACTAAACACTCGCTGCTGATCTACTGCAAACACAGAAACCTATTCTCAATGTAGAATAAAATAGAATAGAATAAAGTAGAATTTTTATTTATCTTCAAGAAAATATTGACCTTTTTTCAATGTCATATCAAGCCACACAGCAGAATTAAATGAGGCTATGCAGCGGGGCTAGTTGTCACACTTTGACTGAATATTTTTGAGGGTGGGTTTATTTTTGAAAATGAATATCTGTTTAGATAGAAATACAAACAATGTCCACCATTGTCATCCAGGAAATAAGAAACCGGTCATTTAACACACACTGACCCTCACAGTGGGGCATGTTGTCACACTATTTACACACAAAAAAAAACATAATTAATGAAAAATGTGACACAACTTGACATTTTATGAGAAATACAGTACCTCACTTTCATTATACAGTGACTTAACGTATGTCAATGTGGTTTTAGTTTGTTTGCTTATTAACCAACATATATTACAAAAACAGAATTCACAAAAATAATTACCTTTTGTTTTGAAGTAGATGTTTCACTGCTAGAGACACCATGCATTGGTTTGATTGGACTTTTGATATTTTCAATGACATTCTAATTTTCCACCTTGTGCTTTTTAAAATAAAGGGTCTTTATGGTTTCGCAAAGAACCTTTAAAATCTATGGAATGCACAAAAGATTCTTTATAGTGGAAAAAAAAGGTTCTTTAGATTATTAAAATGTTCTTTACACTGAGAAAAAAATGGTTCTTCTATGGCATCACTGCGAACTATCCCTTTTGGAAGCTTTATGTTTAAGAGTGTGTGTGTGTGTGTGTCTGTGTGTGTGTGTGTGTGGAACCAACAAACGAAAGCACTGCTAGAGAAAACAAGCGTTTGTGTGACAACTAGCCCCGGTCTCCTTCACATTACACATATAGAATGGAATCTTCATGTATCTGCGAGGATCTCTGGTTGTAACTGTAACTTCCGATTCTTCTTTGATGTTTTCTTTGACGTTCTAATTTTCATTCGCGCATTCTTTAATTGCCATGGCAACGCGCATCCGGATCTGCAGTAAAAGAGACGCTCTTCGCGTTTCTATCTTATATACCACTAACACTGCGCTGTTGGTTTATCACAAGAACTCAGTACATACCTGAAGTTGTGCATTTCTATCAGACACGCGAGTAAAGTTGAGAGGAGTTTCACAGAAGGGCGAGTCATTCCTCTGGCTTCGCTCGTTTCCCCTCATGGGGTCAGAAACGCGCCCCAAACACCCGAACTAAAGCTCAGCCCAGACTGTCATGGCTCATCCGTGTCAGAGAAACCACACCGAGACGCCGCGCATCTGCCGTCGCGCGCCCAGAAAAAGCCCCGGAAAGCTCCTAAAATCATCCTGCGCTTGAAGGAAACACACGCAGAGATGACAGGTGAAATCCCGAGTGTGATGAAACGATGTCTGGCGTGTCTGTCAGTGCTGGAGCATCTCTTTAAATGACGGGGTTCAGCACTCGGGCACCTCCGCGCCTCTCTGTGCGCATGCCCAACAGTTCCAAAGCGGTGGATCGTGCGTGGATTTTGATTAGGGAGACATTGGAATTAGGGTGATTTTGGCTAAATTAATTCTTGAACCAGGATCTGCTTATACAAGAGAAGCCTCTTCCTTGCGCTCGTCTTTATTTCCCTATTGCGCGAGTGAAATGCTTCGCGAACAAGAACAAATGTAGAGCGGGGCTTGATTTTATCTGTGGGGAATCTCATGTGAGTGACTGTTATTCTGATTCAAGATTATTAACACAATGATGTGCACCGATAAAACATTTAGAATAAACACTGCAATATTCCATAAAAAAAAACAAGAATTGTCCATTTTCTTATTAAAAAGTTTATGCCTTTAAAAGTTATTCAGTTATTCGGACACTGATTGGAATCACAGAAACATTATGTTTTTGTACATAAAATTAATAAACATTATATATTTGCAGGTAAAAAAAAAAAAGAATATTTTGTACAACCTCCATATTTCATTTTTTCTTCTATTTTTAATATCTATCAAATTAAAAAGGAAATAAACAATAGGCTCACCAGCACACACCTCTGGGGAATTTAGCAGGAACCCAGGTTGCCTTGGAAACAGATTCACTTAGCACATGATTGCAAATGCTAAAAGGTTGAGCTTGTTGCTTAGCGCAGGGGTGAGTGACAGACGGGGTCACGCCTGTGTGACTGACAGCAGGAATCACATTATCGGCTTAGGAAAGTGTTTTCTTGTGTTTTGTCTCAAATCTTTTTAGGGCTGTGCAGACTATCTGTTAGTCTGTTAGTCTATGCTAGCATGAAGAACCATATGTGGAAAGTTGTGAAATCTGGCACACTACTAGATCTGGATTTGCTACATTTTTATTAGGGGCCAAGCATTGAAGGTGTGTAGGCACCTATTGTATCCATTGCCGTGCTTATTATTCTTCCATTTCTTCTTCTTCTTCCACTCCTGAGTCTATGGCTGCCCATAGAACCGCTTGCGGGAAAGTTATGAAATTTGGCACACAGATAGAGGACAGTCTAATCTGTCACCATAGCAAAATTGGCATCCCAAACTCAATCCCTCTAGCGCCACAGACTGTCCAAAGTTGCACTTACGTTTAATAACTTTTGAACCGTAAGGGCTAGAAACAAAATTCTTTTGTTTCTTCCGATTCCTTGTTGGCTCAAGACGATTCAATGAACCTTATGTCGATTTTCACAAAAATTGATCCAGATCATCTTCAGACCATGTCGACAAAAAGTTATGGAATTCAAGTTGATTCGTCAAATCGTTCTCGAATAACACGCGAACGAATTCGATGAAGAGCACGCCAAAATGAATGAGGCCATATCTCCGCAACGCTTCAGCATATTCTGACCAAACTTGGTGTGTGTTATGACAACCATCACCTGAGGCGACCTGCACAGTTTCGGTGCAGTGCCACCCAGTGGTCAGGAGATATGAAAAATGGCTATTTTTGCTTATAACTTGAAGGGTTTGGCCAAAAATCACAAAACTGGTCTCTTTAGATTCGGTGCATCATGCCGAGTCAAACAATACCCAATTTTCCCATATCGGCCATTTTGAATTTTGTCGTAAAATGCTATATCGGCCATTTTGGGAGTCGCCCATTTTGAATTTTGTCGTAAAATGCTATATTTTACGACTGTTTTGGCGTATTGTTATGAAACTTGGTATTTGACATCAAGCCCTGAAGGTACTCAAAAAGTTTCAGGGAAGCGCCAGCTTGTGGTCAAAAGTTATAATGAAATTTCCAAAAATGCTAATAACTTTTGATTAAATTCAACATAGATACCAATTTAGCCATATTTGGCCAAACTTCCTGTCCGCCATTTTGATTTTCTTTAAAAACCTACTTTTTCAAACTCCTCCTAGATCGTTTGTCTGATTTTTACTAAAATCACACCGTATCATCTTCAGACTGCCAACAAATAGTTATTGATTTTGTGGCGATAGACGAAACCGTTTTCGTATAGCGCATCAGCAAATTTGAGGCATGATGCCAAAATGAGTCTGAGGCTGTATCTCTGCAATGCTTTGGCATATTGACACCAAACTTTGCATGTGTCATTGTCACCTCACTCTGACCACAACTGGTCACATCTGTAAGAGCGCCACCTATTGGTCAAGAGTGATAAACCATTAAATCATATGACTAGTGACTGTATTTGTGATTTTTCAGCCATTTTGTCTAAAATCATCTTAAAATGTAGTTGGTCTGACTTAACGTATTCTTTGTGCTTGGCTCCTTAATTGCTGCTTGCAGCTATATTTTCATATTTTCATGCTTTTGTTTGTTTCAATTCAATTCTGATTGGTTGAGCTGCGTAACCTTAAACAACCTCCTGTACTGCTATACTTGGTGGAAGAACTGATTATTATCATTATCAAATATAACTTATGTCTTGTCTTATATCGTATTGCCACTTTTATAAAAGAAGAAAGCCACCCAATGCCGTTGGTTTGTGTTGTGCAGAAGAACCGCTGGTAAAATCACAGAATGCAGCTTGTCATGGCTTATTGCTTCATTAAATAACGTCAGATATTAAATAATTTTTGCCTCTCTGAGTATATAAAATTTCACAGCAACTGCTGCATAAACGGCGAAATCTTTTGATGATGTAAATTAATTTAAAAAAAAGTTGAACCAACATAAGAAAATCTAGTTTGATAAATGTAAAGTTAAACATACTAGAGTAAATTAATTTGACCTAAACCAAATAAATTGTGTTAAACCAACTAAAGTAATTTATTTTAAATTGTGTGTAAAATCTTTCTTCAGTCAAATTAAGGGCAATGAATTCATTTTGTGAGTGTGTGAATGTTTAAACATTCCATTTTATCATTAGAAACATTAGAATGTTACTTTTGAATGTTCTCTGAACGTTCTGAAACAAGTAACATTTAAAAAAACAGGGAAAAAATTCCATGAATGATGTATAAATAATGTTAATTATTAAAGACCAGATAACTCTGAACGAACATTCTAATAACGTTACGTTATATTAAACGGATGCTATCCATGAGGTCATTTTATTCAGCAGAAATATACGGGTAATCAAACACAAAATCAGGCAATTGATATAATGTGACATTCTGACTCAAACTGACACCAGATTGCATCAATTTAATACAAATTAACAATGTGATAAAATATAAGACAGTGAAATTTGAGACGTTTAGTGTAAGGTGATTTATATTCTATTATTCCATAGCCTCAAGTGGTCCACCTAAGCTTGTTGGATGTGATTTTTTTGTGCCGCTTCAGGCGATGAATAATATCTGTTTGCTCTGACAGTCGCTGTCACTGACGCTCTGATGCCGTCCAAATTTCCAACACCTTTAAATCAAACACCGCCTGACCTACAAAACAGACTGACAACAAAACAGAGCACATTATTTGTATTATCTCATAGTCTGTAATTTGTGTCTGTCAGTATCCAAACAGCGAACAGATCATATGCTGTGGCTGAAAGCATTTGTCCATGCCAGAATTACAATCGTTTCAAACCCGTATCTGTGGAGCATGAGAGGAGTTCTCCAGTTCATTTGTGTGTGAACTCCCAGCTAACAGAAATAGGGTTTATTAATGCCGTTATTTCTGAATATTCATCTTGTCAAAATCCACTGTCCATTAAGCATATTTTACTGGACTGAAATACTTCTACTCCTTTGATGAGTTTGTTTTATTTGTTTGATACTTTTAAAAAAGGTTTTTAAACAAAGTAAATACAATTTTAGTCTTAGAAAATATTAATCTCTCCATCTATACATCCATCCATCATCCATCCATCTGTCTGTCATTCCATCTATCCATCCATCCATCCATGCATCCATCCATCTCTACATCCATCCATCTGTCTGTCATTCCATCTATCCATCCATCCATGCATCCATCCATGCATCCATCCATCTCTACATCCATCCATCTGTCTGTCATTCCATCCATCCATCCATCCATCCATTCATGCATCCATCCATCTCTACATCCATCTCTACATCCATCCATCCATCCATCCATCCACCCATCTATGCATCCATCCATCCATCCATCTATCATCTATCCATCCATCCATTCATCCATCCATCCATACATCCATCATCCATCTATGCATCCATCATCCATCTATACATATATCCATCCATGCATCCATCCATCTATCCATCCATCCATCCATCCATTCATCCATCTATACATATATCCATCCATCTATACATCCATTTATCCATCTATACATCCATCATCCATCTATACATCCATCCATCTACCCATCCATCCATCCATCCATCCATCCATCCATCCATCTCTATATCCATCCATCCATCCATCCATTCATCCATCTATAAATCCATCCATCCATCTACACATATATCCATCCATCCATTCATCCATCCATCTATACATCCATCCATCCATCTATCCATTCATCCATCTATACATATATCCATCCATTCATCCATCTATACATATATCCATCCATCCATCTATACATTCATCCATCTATACATATATCCATCCATTCATCCATCTATACATATATCCATCTATCTATCCATCCATTCATCCATCTATACATCCATCATCCATCTATACATCCATCATCCATCTATACATATCCATCCATCATCCATCTATACATCTATCTATCTATCCATCTATCTATACATCTATCCATTCATCCATTCATCTATCCATCCATCCATCCATCCGTTGTGTATCGTCAATACCATATATATATATATATATATATATATATACATTCACCTAAAGGATTATTAGGAACACCATACTAATACTGTGTTTGACCCCCTTTCGCCTTCAGAACTGCCTTAATTCTACGTGGCATTGATTCAACAAGGTGCTGAAAGCATTCTTTAGAAATGTTGGCCCATATTGATAGGATAGCATCTTGCAGTTGATGGAGATTTGTGGGATGCACATCCAGGGCACGAAGCTCCCGTTCCACCACATCCCAAAGATGCTCTATTGGGTTGAGATCTGGTGACTGTGGGGGCCATTTTAGTACAGTCAACTCATTGTCATGTTCAAGAAACCAATTTGAAATGATTCGAGCTTTGTGACATGGTGCATTATCCTGCTGGAAGTAGCCATCAGAGGATGGGTACATGGTGGTCATAAAGGGATGGACATGGTCAGAAACAATGCTCAGGTAGGCCGTGGCATTTAAACGATGCCCAATTGGCACTAAGGGGCCTAAAGTGTGCCAAGAAAACATCCCCCACACCATTACACCACCACCACCAGCCTGCACAGTGGTAACAAGGCATGATGGATCCATGTTCTCATTCTGTTTACGCCAAATTCTGACTCTACCATCTGAATGTCTCAACAGAAATCGAGACTCATCAGACCAGGCAACATTTTTCCAGTCTTCAACTGTCCAATTTTGGTGAGCTCGTGCAAATTGTAGCCTCTTTTTCCTATTTGTAGTGGAGATGAGTGGTACCCGGTGGGGTCTTCTGCTGTTGTAGCCCATCCGCCTCAAGGTTGTGCGTGTTGTGGCTTCACAAATGCTTTGCTGCATACCTCGGTTGTAACGAGTGGTTATTTCAGTCAAAGTTGCTCTTCTATCAGCTTGAATCAGTCGGCCCATTCTCCTCTGACCTCTAGCATCAACAAGGCATTTTCGCCCACAGGACTGCCGCATACTGGATGTTTTTCCCTTTTCACACCATTCTTTGTAAACTCTAGAAATGGTTGTGCGTGAAAATCCCAGTAACTGAGCAGATTGTGAAATACTCAGACCGGCCCGTCTGGCACCAACAACCATGCCACGCTCAAAATTGCTTAAATCACCTTTCTTTCCCATTCTGACATTCAGTTTGGAGTTCAGGAGATTGTCTTGACCAGGACCACACCCCTAAATGCATTGAAGCAACTGCCATGTGATTGGTTGATTAGATAATTGCATTAATGAGAAATTGAACAGGTGTTCCTAATAATCCTTTAGGTGAGTGTATATATATATATATATGTAGCGCAGACACTTTCAAACCAAGCTGCTTTCTGTTGTCATTGCAGCGAATTCACATGACAAGCTTGACCATGTGCCTAAATCTTACGAAGTTCCCAATGCGTGGATTTCTATTGAAATACCTGGATTTTCCTTGTGAAAATTCGCTGAACGACAGCACATTGTTGTTGTGGTTTGACTAAAACTCAGAGAGTGAAGAAAGAGCTCAAAGTCACAACTATTGCTGTAGTTCAAGCTTATGAAATATAAAACAAACCAATGCAAGAGAGGGCGCCGGGTCTCGTCATGTGACAGGCGGAATCGGCCCGGCCGAAGGCGTATTATCAAGCCTGCTTCTGACTGGTCATTAAATCCTGTGAGTGATGACCTTTGGTCTGGTGAGAAGGGTAATTATATAGGAGACGCCTGATATAATAAAGCTGTGGACAGAGAGCAGCCTTTTTATATAATATGGTCATTAAATCTGAACTGGATGCTGTCATAATATGAGAGTTTGAAGCTGTAACGAGTGAAAAATCAGGGAAGGTCTCTGTGTATGTCAGGTTCATATTTCTCATGTGACACATTATTCCTCAGTCAGACTGTGGTTATGCTAACAGAACTAAAAACTCTTTAGGAAAAAACATTTCTGCTTTAAAATTGGCGTGAAAGGGAAGTTGCATCTTTTCTTCTCTATTGTGCCGTATATCCGAGTGAAATTGCTTCGCGAACAAGAACAAATGTAGGGCGGGGCTTGATTTTGTCTGTGGGGAATTGATTGGATGGTTGTGGTTTGTGGATGGCTATTGGTGGATCTCATGTGAGTGACAGGTTGCCCCGGCCGCAATTATCTGCAATTTTACAATTGTTTCTGGTTTGTATTGATTGTCAGTTCAATAGCAGCGTTTATGCCGTATAGAATCATGATTCAAATGCGGTTAAAATTAACTCTAAACATTAAATATGGGATTAAATTGTGCATTATTTAAAAAAAAGATGATTTTAAAGCTTTAGCTATAGTCTGGGGTTTGGGTTTGTGTATATTATTTAATATCAGGATGTAAATGTGATCGTCCTCTGTTTTTCAGGACGTTCAAGCCGCAGCTCTGACATGCGTCTGTGTGAAAATGCATATAATGTGTGAAACAGGCCTGAAGGTACAGCCGTCAGAATGCGTTATTTTATAATACAGGTGTCAAAAAAAAAGGTTTTAGCATTTGCACAGCTGACAGAACCATAGATATATGTTGAAATGTAAAATATGCATATAGATCAGACACTTTTTAATTGGGAACATTCATGATTAACCACCGTAATCACACTAAGATGTCACAATATATTCCCCAGCTGATCAATCACAGTACATTAAGACTTGATGATTTTGATGACATCACTCTGCACTTCAGCTTCTCATCAGATGCTCTGTCCAATCAAATGCTCTCTAGAATCTGAAGCCCCGCCCCCTACATTATAAATAGACGCTGAAGCTGTGGCTGAAATTGTTCATACATTTACATTTTCTACATGATGAATGGCACATAGTGCACTATATAGGGGATAGGGAACGATTCAGACAGTGCACTATATAGGGGATAGGGAACGATTCAGACAGTGCACTATATAGGGGATAGGGAATGATCAGACAGTGCACTATATAGGGGATAGGGAACAATGCAGACAGTGCAGTATATAGGGGATAGGGAACGATCAGACAGTGCTCTATATAGGGGATAGGGAACGATTCAGACAGTGCACTATATAGGGGATAGGGAACAATCAGACAGTGCACTATATAGGGGATAGGGAACGATTCAGACAGTGCACTATATAGGGGATAGGGAACGATCAGACAGTGCACTTTATAGGGGATAGGGAACGATCAGACAGTGCACTATATAGGGGATAGGGAACAATTCAGACAGTGCACTATATAGGGGATAGGGAACGATCAGACAGTGCACTTTATAGGGGATAGGGAACGATCAGACAGTGCACTATATAGGGGATAGGGAACAATTCAGACAGTGCACTATATAAGGGATAGGGAATGATCAGACAGTGCTCTATATAGGGGATAGGGAACGATCAGACAGTGCACTATATAGGGGATAGGGAACGATCAGACAGTGCTCTATATAGGGGATAGGGAATGATCAGACAGTGCAGTATATAGTGGATAGGGAATGATCAGACAGTGCTCTATATAGGGGATAGTGAACGATTCCGACAGTGCACTATATAAGGGATAGGGAACGACCAGACAGTGCTCTATATAGGGGATAGGGAACGATTCAGACAGTGCACTATATAGGGGATAGGGAACGACCAGACAGTGCTCTATATAGGGGATAGGGAACAATTCAGACAGTGCACTATATAGGGGATAGGGAACAATCAGACAGTGCACTATATAGGGGATAGGGAACGACCAGACAGTGCTCTATATAGGGGACAGGGAACGATCAGACAGTGCACTATATAGGGGATAGGGAACGATCAGACAGTACACTATATAGGAGATAGAGAACGATCAGACAGTGCACTATATAGGGGATAGGGAACGATCAGACAGTGCACTATATAGGGGATAGGGAACGATCAGACAGTGCACTATATAGGAGATAGAGAACGACCAGACAGTGCTCTATATAGGGGATAGGGAACGATCAGACAGTGCACTATATAGGAGATAGAGAACGACCAGACAGTGCTCTATATAGGGGACAGGGAACGATTCAGACAGTGCACTATATAAAAGATAGGGAACGATTCAGACAGTGTACTATATAGGGGATAGGGAATGATCAGACAGTGTAAATATGCTTTCCATTGGGGCGAATGAAGTCTGGTTTCACGTTAGAGTCCTGTGAACCGTCACAGCTCCGGTCCAGAGACACAATAGCACAGAGCGGATCATGTGATCGAGTCACCGCAGACCAGAAAACGTATCAGACCTGTTTGAATTCTGCACAGAATGCTGTATATTAAAGAGATAGATTTAATATTATAATTTAATAATTTTTGACCATTCTTCTAGAAGCGCATTTGTGAGGTCAGGCACTGATGTTGGACGAGAAGGCCTGGCTCGCAGTCTCCGCTCTAATTCATCCCAAAGGTGTTCTATCGGGTTGAGGTCAGGACTCTGTGCAGGCCAGTCAAGTTCCTCCACACCAAACTCGCTCATCCATGTCTTTATGGACCGACGCTTTGTGCACTGGTGCGCAGTCATGTTGGAACAGGAAGGGGCCGTCCCCAAACTGTTCCCACAAAGTTGGGAGCATGAAATTGTCCAAAATGTCTTGGTATGCTGAAGCATTAAGAGTTCCTTTCACTGGAACTAAGGGGCCAAGCCCAACCCCTGAAAAACAACCCCACCCCATAATCCCCCCTCCACCAAACTTTACACTTGGCACACTTGGTCAGGCAAGTCCCGTTCTCCTGGCAACCGCCAAACCCAGACTCGTCCATGGGATTGCCAGACAGAGAAGCATGATTGGTCACTCCAGAGAACACGTCTCACTGCTCTAGAGTCCAGTGGTGGCATGCTTTACCCCACTGCATCCCACGCTTTGCATTGCACTTGTTGATGTAAGGCTTGGATGAGCTGCTCGGCCATGGAAACCCATTCCATGAAGCTCTCTACACACTGTTCTTGAGCTCATCTGAAGGCCACAGAAGTTTGGAGGTCTGTAGCTATTGACTCTGCAGAAAGTTGGCGACTTCTGTGCACTGTGACCCTCAGCATGCGCTGACCCCGCTCTGTGATGTTACGTGGCCTATCACTTCGTGGCTGAGTTGCTGTTGTTCCCAATTGCTTCCACTTTGTTATAATCCCACTAACAGTTGAGCGTGGAATATTTAGTAGTGAGGAAATGTCAGGAATGGACTTATTGCACAGGTGGCAACCTATCACGGTACCATGCTTGAGTTCACTGAGCTCCTGAGAGCGACCCATTCTTTCACAAATGTTTGTAGAAGCATCTGCATGCCTAGTGCTTGATTTATACACCTGTGGCCATGAAGTGATTGAACACCTGAACTCAATGATTTGGAGGGGCATCCCAATACTTTTGGCAGTATAGTAGTTATCGTTATAGTTATCGTAACGAGCCGTAACACTTTGTCGGGTCAGTGTAGGCATCTGTATCGATTACCACCTACCATAAGTGTCCGAGCGTGAGGCGGTCATCAGCTCAGCTCACCTGGAAATGTTGTGATTCCCTGAGCGGAACAAGCCTGGGCTGTGAAGCGGAGCGGAGGAGATCAAGCACGGCGCTCTATCAGTGCTGCTGTGGGGAAAGACCACCAGCGGGATTTAAGGATTTCAGCTTCAAAGAACGGTGTTTGTTCCCCCGTCGTATTTGTCCTAGTTTGATACATTTTTTTAGTTTGTTTATTTACTTTTAGGTGTTTTAGTAATTAAACTTAAACTAAGCGAAAATGAAAAATGTTGGTTTCACATGGAAACTAACTGAAATGAATCAATATTTATTTTATTTATTCTACAAGTATCATCCACGCAAACTGACAAAACGCATTAAAACAATTAACAAATCATTTTTATTTTAAAGTGTTTTATTTTATTTACAGGTGTGAGCCACAAAACACCAGCAAAAGACTTTGTAATATATAACATATCAATTCTTTTTATTTTTAATAATTTTTAACATTTTTAGATTTAAACACATTTCTTTGCTGTTCATTTGTTGTTGTGGTTTGACTACATTGTGGTTGTTATTTGATTTGATAATTTTGTTGAATTGTGCATTCGGATCACTGTATGAATCACATAAAATACTGTAAATAAACGTCTCTAACCCCAAATGACATGAAGCCACAGAAGAGAGAGTTTCTGAGCTGGTACTTTGTCTGCATGGATTAACTTCACGTCGTGTCCACAGTAAACTGTTTTTGTGAGATATTTTGCAGTCATTCAGCCTTCGGCCAGCGGTCGCCCTCCTCGAGCTGTCACTCACGTCTCCATCAGTTCGGTTACAGGAGGCGAGCCGCTGTCAGCCTGATACAGCTGCCATCTTCAGATCGGCCATCATTACAAAAGCTTCAGCGTTTGTGTCGCCGTGACCCGGTCACATGAAATAACACAACCTGCAAACACATTGCAATGATTGTTCTGATTTAGTTATGAATGTGTGTGTGTGTGTGTGTGTGTGTGTACGTGAGAGTGTGTGTGTGTGTGTGTGTGAGTGAGTGAGAGTGTGTGTGTGAATGTGTGTGTGTTCAAAATATTTAATGTGAGAACTAAAAATACAGTAAAAATCACCGAAAAAATTTGCACTGTAAAAATGATTTGAAAAGAAAATGCAATTTCAGTCTTTCTACTTCAAAATTTAATTTTAATGTTGCTGATTCTTTGTTTCCACACAGTTAGTCAGTATATGAACACAAGAAGAATCATATTTAATCATTTTCATTTATACACCAATGTAACAATAGTCATAAACAGCAATATTTACCTACTAAAACATTTTAATATACACGACTGTTCAAAAGTCTGGGGTCGGTACGATTTGTTAATGTTTCTGAAAGAGTCTCTTCTGCTCATTTATCTGATCATAAATCCAGTAAAACAGTGAAATATTACTCCAGTGTAAAGCAGCTGTTCTCTATGTGAATATATAGTAAAGTGTAATTTATTCCTGTGATCAAAGCTGAATTTATCATCATTACTCCAGTCTTCAGTGTCACATGATCCTTCACAAATCATTCTCATATGAGGATTTGATGATCAACAAACATTTATGATTATTAACAATGTTGAAAACAGTTGTGCTGCTCAACTGGCGATTGCTTATGTGAAACTTTGAGCGATGCAAGTATTCACAGTAATGAATCACTAAACTCACTCTGAAGTCTTTAGGAGAGTTTAAGGTCAGATATGGAGCTGAAGGGCAGACACAGAGTCCTGATTCATTCTCTCAGATGCTGTAAGAGCTGAAATACTGTCATCATGTGCGCTGGGGTTTTGATGGCATAGAGTGCCGTTTTATCTCTCTATAAATAAAGGATGGGACTTCACTTATAGCACTTCCTGTAGCAGCCGAAGCTGACGAAGAAGCATATATTTTTGAATGTGCAATCTTTCGGACTGAAACCATGTTCAATTATTAAGCGAAGAGCATCACTATAAACTTTCAATAACACAAACCCGTCCACCGAAGCTCTGAGATGTTATTTTCACATTCAAATGTGTGTAGTTATTATTATTTTTTTTTCCTTTTAAATATCTATATATCCTTTGATTGAGATAAACTTGCTTAAGAAGAAACACTTTATAAGATATTATGAATTATTTTTATGGATTGTATCTTGTAGGAAAGTGTATTTTGTTTTACTGCACTGGCAGATTTTTTCACTTGTTATAAACTTAAGAGGTTATGAACTGCATTGTTTTATTGTTTTATAATGTTTCCTGGGGATTTTTACATCAAAAATTGTGATAATTTAGAAATAAAAGGCATTTTTCCTACCCTGATTTTAGCCTTTGATCTGAACGCTCTGTTTGAAGGGCCATGTCTGCTGTGAGTCTTCAGTGTAAACGCCCACTGCTGTGATTGGCTGCTGTGAGTCTTCAGTGTAAATGCCCACTGCTGTGATTGGCTGCTGTGAGTCTTCAGTGTAAATGCCCACTGCTGTGATTGGCTGCTGTGAGTCTTCAGTGTAAACGCCCACTGTTGTGATTGGCTGCTGTGAGTCTTCAGTGTAAATGCCCACTGCTGTGATTGGCTGCTGTGAGTCTTCAGTGTAAACGCCCACTGCTGCGATTGGCTGCTGTGAGACTTCAGTGTAAACGCCCACTGCTGTGATTGGCTGCTGTGAGACTCCAGTGTAAATGCCCACTGCTGTGATTGGCTGCTGTGAGACTTCAGTGTAAACGCCCACTGCTGTGATTGGCTGCTGTGAGACTCCAGTGTAAATGCCCACTGCTGTGATTGGCTGCTGTGAGACTCCAGTGTAAATGCCCACTGCTGTGATTGGCTGCTGTGAGACTTCAGTGTAAACGCCCACTGCTGTGATTGGCTGCTGTGAGACTCCAGTGTAAATGCCCACTGCTGTGATTGGCTGCTGTGAGACTTCAGTGTAAATGCCCACTGCTGTGATTGGCTGCTGTGAGACTTCAGTGTAAATGCTCACTGCTGTGATTGGCTGCTGTGAGACTTCAGTGTAAACGCCCACTGCTGCGATTGGCTGCTGTGAGACTTCAGTGTAAACGCCCACTGGTGCGATTGGCTGCTGTGAGACTCCAGTGTAAACGCCCACTGCTGCGATTGGCTGCTGTGAGACTCCAGTGTAAACGCCCACTGCTGTGATTGGCTGCTGTGAGACTTCAGTGTAAATGCCCACTGCTGTGATTGGCTGCTGTGAGACTTCAGTGTAAACGCCCACTGCTGTGATTGGCTGCTGTGAGACTTCAGTGTAAATGCCCACTGCTGTGATTGGCTGCTGTGAGACTTCAGTGTAAACGCCCACTGCTGTGATTGGCTGCTGTGAGACTTCAGTGTAAACGCCCACTGCTGTGATTGGCTGCTGTGAGACTTCAGTGTAAACGCCCACTGCTGTGATTGGCTGCTGTGAGACTTCAGTGTAAATATATTTTTTCTATTACAGCTCTCAAGGTTAACTAATCGTGAAAAGTGTTGATTATAGCATTATATTCAGATCTATGGCATTATATTCAGATGGTGGCATGAACGGTTGCAGTGATGAGCATTGTAACCAATCACAGACATGTTGAGCGCATGAATGCAGTGATCTCGTCATTGCAGCTCGATTTCTGCACACTAACGAATGCTTTTATCATAACTAACAGTGCAAACACAATGTAAATAAGAGATTTGCTGATTATTATGTGAGTTTTGGCGCGAGTCCAGAACTCATTCACTGATAAACTCACGCTGTTTCATTGACAGCGCCGATCCAGAGCATCCCAAACATGCTCAATGGTTGACATGTCCGGTGAGTATGCTGGCCATGCAAGAACTGGGATGTTTTCAGCTTCCAGGAATTGTGTACAGATCCTTGCAACATGGGGCCGTGCATTATCATGCTGCAACTATCGGTTTGCATAACCAAAGAATTTCTGCACAAAATGTCAGAGACCGTCTCAGGGAAGCTCATCTGCATGCTCGTCGTCCTCATCGGGGTCTTGACCTGACTGCAGTTTGTTATCGTAACTGACTTGAGTGGGCAAATGCTCACATTCGATGGTGTCTGGCACTTTGGAGAGGTGTTCTCTTCACGGATGAATCCCGGTTTTCACTGTACAGGGCAGATGGCAGACAGCGTGTATGGCGTTGTGTGGGTGAGCGGTTTGCTGATGTCAGCGTTGTGGATCGAGTGGCCCATGGTGGTGGTGGGGTTATGGTATGGGCAGGCGTATGTTATGGACAACGAACACAGGTGCATTTGTTCGTTATTGATGGCATTTTGAATGCACAGAGATACCGTGACGAGATCCTGAGGCCCATTGTTGTGCCATTCATCCACGACCATCACCTCATGTTGCAGCATGATAATGCACGGCCCCATGTTGCAAGGATCTGTACACAATTCCTGGAAGCTGAAAACATCCGAGTTCTTGCATAGCCAGCATACTCACCGGACATGTCACCCACTGAGCATGTTTGGGATGCTCTGGATCGGCGTATACGACAGAGTGTTCCAGTTCCTGCCAATATCCAGCAACTTCGCACAGCCATTGAAGAGGAGTGGACCAACATCCCACAGGCCACAATCAACAACCTGATCAACTCTATGCCAAGGAGATGTGTTGCACTGCGTGAGGCAAATGGTGGTCGCACCAGATACTGACTGGTTTTCGGACCCCCCCCAGTACAGTTAAACTGCACATTTTAGAGTGGCCTTTTATTGTGGCCAGCCTAAGGCACACCTGTGCAATAATCATGCTGTCTAATCAGCATCTTGATATGCCACACCTGTGAGATGGATGGATTATCTCGGCAAAGGAGAGGTGCTCACTAACACAGATTTAGACAGATTTGTGAACAATATTTGAGAGAAATAGGCCTTTTGTGTACATAGAAAAAGTCTTAGATCTTTGAGTTCAGCTCATGAAAAATGGGGGCAAAAACAAAAGAGCTGCGTTTATAATTTTGTTCAGTGTATAATTTAATCACAGTTTAAATAACAGATTATTTTCATCCTACTGAGAGAAACAATGTGAGTTGAGCGTTTAGTCACTGGTTTGATTTACTGACACATAGACAAAAAACATCTGACTGTACATGAATCATTACATATCAGAAATCACTGGTCTCAGATCAGGCATTAGAATTAACACGGTTACTTACATGTTGTGACATTACTGTCGAGTCGATATCGTAAAAGTCTGTTTGCAAAGCCTGCGGTACAATTGCGACTGATTTCCCAAAGAATCCACAGTGAAATGTAACGAATACAAATAAATAATGCTCAACTGAGACATTCACATTGTTGAAAATAAATAAGCACATTCCTAGCATTAGGATCCTTTAGAAGCTGATGGTATTTTTAGTTACTCTTCTCTCCTCGTCATCTCACTAACACACCAGTGGGCGGGGCCAAAGCTGCGATGATGAAGTAGGCGTTGATCTTCTGCAGAGGCGGTCTTTCACCATCTATGAGTCGTTCGCTGGGCTTGGTTACAATAAAAGCTGTTTTTGGACTAACAAGGAACTTTTTAGTTCTGAAACTTACAGGATATTCTTATAGTGTGATGACATCTTATACTGTATGTCAAAAGCTCAAGGACAATTTGATTTCTCAGTTCATGACCCCTTTAAAACAGGTAAAAAAATCTGCCAAATACACTCGTATTGAAGACAAGTCTTGATATCTAATGCAGTGTTGCTGCTCAAATTTCAAGAATTTTTTTATTTTTAATTGACAAATAAGACTTAAACACTCAATAAAAACAGGATATTTTTGCTGTGTAGTTTGTTGTTTTTCTCATAAATCAAATGCTTTTACTGTCACCATGTTTACTTTTGCTTCATTTTCCGCTTATGCAACCGTCTCAGTATTACAGAATGAAATTAATATTGCAATTAAGCGGCTGAAGCCTGTAATTAGGAGCATGATAAAGTAATATCAGGGCTTGATGCAGTGTTGTATTTTTCGCTATGGATAAATGATCTATTATCTTCACTGCTGAGAGTGAAATCCTGGTAATGACTGGAAGGATCCCTGCTGTGAGTTTAATGAGGAAAATGACACAGAACAGAGATGGAAAGAGCTAAATGGAAGTGATCGAGAACATCAGTGGAAAACAATGCTGCAATTACACTGAGTGGCCACTTTATCAGGTTCATCTCTCTAATAACGGTTAGTAGTTGTGGGTGGAATGATAAAAATCACAGTATGAGTAGTTACATTAAAGTAACGCTATATATGGTAACATATATTTAAAAAATAACATTTTATATAGGGAAAAAAAAAACTTTTAAGTGAACGGCCTGTTATGATTGGCTAACGTCACTGCATAGAAAACAGTATCAACGCCCACTCACTATTGCACAATGGGTAAGTGTTTAAAAAAACATCCATATAAAACCATCATTTCCAGACAGAGCATTATGACATCATTTACTGACGGTTTGTGATGCAGATGCTGTCAGATCCAATACAGTCGCTGCTTCATCTGTCAACACAAGTTCCTTTGCATTAAAGGATTAGTTCACTTCAAAATGAAAATTTCCTGATAATTTACTCACCCTCATCCCATCCAAGATGTTCATGTCTTTCTTTCTTCAGTCGAAAAGAAATTAAGTTTTTTGAGGAAAACATTGCAGGATTTTTCTCCACATAATGGACTTCAATGGGAACCAACGGTTGAAGGTCCAAATCAATGCAGTTTCAGAGGAAGGGCTTCAGAGGCTCTGCACGATCCCAGAGGAATAGGGTCTTATCTAGACAAACCACCGACCCAGTGTTAAAACGAACGTGCAAAGACTAAATCAAACGGCCTTTACAAAAATAAAGGTAAAACGATGTCGGACGATTTTGAAGTTGGAGAACATGAGATGGAGACCCGGCACTGGGTCGGTACTGTAGCTAGCAATTTCTCAAGAAGTTAATGCTGGTTCTGATATCTTGGTGCCAGAGACCACAGCACACCTTCAGGGGTCTAGTGGAGTCCATGCCTCGACGGGTCAGCAAAAGGGGGACCAACACAATATTATAATGTAATGTTATAAACAAGAGGAACGTCCCATACATGTGGAAAAAATTAAGAGACCACTTAACATTGAGAAATCAATGTTAAGTGGTCTCTTCATTTTTTCCAGAGCTGTATATATATATGTATACACACACACATGTATGGGACGTTCCTCTTGTTTAATTTCCTCTCCCGCTGGTTGCCTTGGAAACATACGGAGCTTGTAAAAGCTTGAAGTATTGTAGATGGCATTAGACAAGCGGCCCCGCTCGCACTGAGTGTAAGCAAACAGCCGTATCTGTTTCTGCATCACACTCACTTTCCTCTAATAACCGCATTCTGTCATTCACTCACACAGCTTCCTCTGCGCGGGACTGAATATTCACTGAGGTGGTTTGAGCTCCTCAGCAATTAAAATAACAAATGCTCTGTTATGCTCAGCGCCGGCGATTTGAATGGAAATAGAAAACAGGAGAAAATAAGGGAAGTGGAGGCCTTTTGAAGTCCTTGTCTTTTCTGCAGTTGGACAAACGTAGTGCGTTAACCCTCTGGTGCTCTTCGGTCATTTATGACTGAAAAATTTTATGATTTATTTTTTTTATTTTTTGAAATTTTTACTACATCTGAATGGTACGAAACTTGGTAAAGGTTTTGGCACTTGTTATGTGAACACACACAAAACAAGTTAAATGGTCCTGAGAAGAACAGTCACAAATGAGCGCATTGGAAATGAATTTCCTCTAGTGGAAGCGTTTGGTACTGCGCCTAAACTAAATCTCACTGAAAGCTCATTTCTTAAAATATCAACCTCAAATTTGGAACAAAACTTGTTTAGATTTATGGCTTTGATTTCCTCACAGTTTTAGAGTAAAACATGTTTCTGAAAATATATATTTCATTTAAAAATTTGTGCTTTTTTTAAGTTCACTTTTTTAAACTTTATTTACTTCAGCAATAATCTGCCTAGTGTCATCTTTAAACAGAGATCAAACTTCAGTCTGTGATCCAAAGCATTCAAGATTTACGACAGTTTAAATTGGAAATTTAATTTTCAGGTCTATGCTCAAAAAGTGAATAAATGGATTATAACTACAGCATAAATATAATTTAATACCATAAAATCCCCTAAAAATACAAAATAATAAATAAAAAAACATTATGGAACCAAAATATAGTACATTCATTTAATTTAAATAAAATTTTGAAATAGAAATAAAATTGATCAGATGGTTAAACTGGGATCCACAAGGGAGTGAAAGTCTTGAGAAAAACTGTAAATAAATAAATTAGATTTAACATTTTTGATTAATATAAATAAATTAAAATTAGAATAAAATTAAATAATAAAATAAATAAATAATATGAAATAATTCATCAGGAATCATCAACTTTTATTTGTGACATCAGTTTTTTCTAATCAGGTCTTTGATGAGAGTCCAGTGTCGATTGTGAAGAGGACATGACATTTCTTCATCGTTCACATTACCCTACATGCCTCTGCCATCATCGCCGTGCCATTTTTAGAACACCAGCAGGCTGTAAACAGTGTTACCATGGCAACATCTCCGAGACACACGCGCACGTTGATAAGCGAACTGATCCTCCTCTGATGACAAGTAGATCTTTAAAGCTGCAGCACAAACGCAGCATGCTGAGAATCTGAGGAAGCTCCTGGAGTCGCATTGCTTCGGCGTTCACACCCGAGCTTCTCATGCAGATCCGAGTCCAGATGAGTTTGTTTGATCGGTGAGAAAGGGCTTGTCTGAACTCCCATACGCTGAAGACTGCAAAACATCTTCCTCAGTGTTTCTGTCTTGTTTTCCAGCACACATATCTAATCATTCTTAAATCAAGATACATTTACTGGAGAAGCAGAATGACTGAAGATATTCAGGGCCCTATTTTACCGATCTGAGCTCACGGCGCAGATGCACTTCGGGCGTGACCGAATCCACTTTTGCTAGTTTTACGACAGGAAAAATGGTCTAAAAGGGTTGTGCCTCGTCTCTTGATGAGTCATGGATGTGTTTTGGGCATAACGTGCAATAAACCAATCAGAGTCTCATCTCCCTTTCCCTTTAAAAGCCAGTTGTGCTCGCACCATGAGCGGATTCACTATTTACATGAGGAGAGACTGAACGCTTCTCCAGAGAGGAATCCTTTATTTTTAATATTTAAACATGTGTGTGTGCTGCTGCGCGTCCCTGTGTGTGTAATAAGCAGAGTGTGTGTGTGTGTGTGCTGCTGTGCGTCCCTGTGTGTGTAATAAGCAGAGTGTGTGTGTGTGTGTGTGTTGCTGCGCGTCCCTGTGTGTGTAATAAGCAGAGTGTGTGTGTGTGCTGCTGCGCGTCCCTGTGTGTGTAATAAGCAGAGTGTGTGTGTGCGTCCCTGTGTGTGTAACGCGTGTTGTGCACCGCCTATAGGCTCATATTACTAACACACCCTTTAAATAACACACAAATACTGCACTATTGACTTTAGAGCAGGTTTGTGTTGGTCAATGGCGCAGTCGTTTTCAGTTCCTCACAATAGCAACGCTCCAACAATGCTCCTGAACACACACCTGGTTTAGACCAGACGCCCATGGGTGAACAGATGCGCCAGTGCATTTGATATTTAAACAACGTGGAGCTGGACGTGAACATGAGAACTGCGTCAGCTGAAACTAGCAGAACACACTTGTGTCGCGCCTGGCGTTGCATTGCATCGGGTGTGTGATAGGGCCAAATATCTTCAGTCATTTTTTTCTCCAGTGAATGTGTCTTGATTTAAGAATGTTTAGATATTTGTGCTGGAAAACAAGACAGAAACACTGAGGAAGAACATCATTTTTTGCTTAAAAAAATAAATAAATCCCAAATCATTTCAGTCTGATCTGAATAATTTGTACAGCACTTTTTATATTGTTTTATGAGTGTGATGCAGATTTTCAAGTTATTAAGAAATGAAGCAGATCAAAACCTGATCAAAACATAATGAAGACTCATAAAATATTGATTAGTGATATTTATTTATTATTTATTTATATTTATTTGTATGCTGTATATACATTAATCTGCGCGTGGAAATCTTTTGCATTAACGCAAAATTCGCGATCGCGTTGATTCCTATTGAAATAAATGCGAAAATTTGCCGAACAAAGTTAAAGGTAACTGCACCTTAAAATTATTGCGACAAACTACATTAGAGCACAAAAATAAACTTTAGCATTAAAAGTGGACCTCAGGGAAGAAAAATGTCCCCTTTAATAATCTGTAGCATCGGACTATTTTCGTATGAAGTTGTACAATGTGAATCGTACGAAAACCTAGCTATGATCATATTATTAATGTTAGTATAATTCATGGGCGTCGGAACCATTGTATGTGTGCGGGACAAGACCCACCCACTTTTATCGTCTCTAATTCAGCGCATGTCTGTTTACTTACCCCTAACCAATAAACACTTTATTATTAAACACACGTTAGACGCTTTATTTCCACTTTTCGATTATTTTCTTATTATTGAAAATAAATGCCTTTCTGATCTGATATGTGATTGGAAAAGGGAGAAGAGCGAGTTCGGCAAAAGGCGGATTCGAACCTCCGGTCGATTTGCGTCAAAACTACCGGTCAAGCAGCTTACTCCTACAGTATTACAACTGTTAATAATTCATTGTCTTCCATAATTTTGTGTTTGAGTTATTTGTTCTTAATGTAAACGGAATCTACTCCAGTAAAATTTTTCTTGGGGAGGAGCCACCCACATTTTTATTTTTTGCTTCCGACGCCCATGGTATAATTAATATTATTTTTATATATTAGGCCTATGTATTAATGATTGGTAGAAAACCAGTTACAATACTTAAAGTTAAAATTTAAGAACGAAATCATTACCTTTTGTTTTTGACAGTCTGTGTTGTATAGCTGAGCTCCAGAAAATCAGTTGCTTTGACAGTTACAGATTTGAAAAACAAAAAGGCGGGAATAAAGAACCATAAACTCTACCACAAAGAACCATTTCAGCATATAAAGGGTTCTTCAAGACCATATGGGTCTAAATAGAACTAAGTGTAAAGAACCTTTAAAGGGGTCATGAACTGGCTTTTTTATTTTTTATATTGTTGTCTGAGGTCAACTTATGATGACTGCGTGGTTTTTACAATCAAAAACATCATAATCAATAAGTAATAGGCTATTTTCTACCCTGGTTTTGAGCCTAGCTCTTGAAACGCTCGGTTTTTATGGGCATGCTGCATTGAAGACTTGGAAGTAAACGCCCACTGCTATGATTGGATAACAGTTTTGCATATTATAATGATTTATATAATGATTATAATGACATATTTTGCATCCCTTACACGTGAGGAATTGTTTTGAAAACTTCCAATGTGGAGAAATGGCAACAGGAATGATTTGCCCACAGGGCTCGCAAAATGTCTTTATCAAACAAACACAATGATTTATCTCTCATCCACCCCCAATTAATTGGAATTAATATTTTTTATTACTTGGTGGATATAACCGCGAACCGTGCATAACTAGACCATGCGCGCGCACCCACAAGCCACCTACTTGCATCAGCAAAACTTCACCTCAGACAAATCAGCATGTTCAAAACTTCCGCGATTGTATTTTTCCTTAAAATTACCAGTCAAGAGAGTGAACAACGCACATCAAGAAAGGAATGTTATTTCACTATTTAAAATAGCCTGTCATTAGCCCCGTCCCAGGCTTTGCGAGCCCTGGCCCATACATGTTCTAGTCTGATCCCGAATCGCAGGACAACGAACCAACAACACCTCAAATACAAAGGATACTCCAGCCTGTGACAGCGTGGTAAGTTATGTTTAGCTAGACACGTACACATAATCAGTAGATATCAAACGATCTGTAACAATGCAATACTATCACATATAAAAAACATTTTTTACTCACATAATTGTGTTGCATCATTCCTGTCGGATCCAGAAGCCACAGCATCGTTTTTTAAATCTCATTCTGTTTGCAAATCCAATCTCTTGTTTATAAACGAATCCACAGTGAAATGAAGCGAACAAACGCGCAATGTCTTCCCCACGCTGGATCTCCATTAAAAATAAAGTTCAACCATGCATTGATAATATTGGAATCTGAAGGAAGCTTATGGCATTATTGCTTGGAAGTTCGATCCGGTTTAGCTCCACGTAGTTATTTATCTAACATGTCAGGCGCGAGTCGGTGGGCGGGGCTACAGAATTAGGCGTTCGTCCTCTTCTGTTGAGGCGGCGAAGGACGTTTTCAGCTCTGAAACTTACAGGATATTCTTATATTACGATGACCTTTTATATATCAACAGCTCAAGGGAAAGTTGATTTCTCAATTCACGACCCCTTTAAAGAACCATCTTTTTTCAGAGTGCATGTTTGACTAAACTGTCAATACATTTTACAATGAATCCTGCAGTATAGATAGAAAGTGTGTTTGACGGAGATGTCGTGTTGTTCTTCCCTCACAGTAATGGTGCTCTGTGTTTTACTGCTGCACAGATTCCCTCCGACGCATTAATATTTCAGATCCAGACAGAGAGGTTAGTCATGTTATGTTTTAGAGCAGGGCTTTTCGGTCTTTTAGACGCTACGGATCAGCCGGAACCCGTTGAGAAGTTTGCGCGGGGAAATCTTCCGCCCTCGCGTGAGATTCCCGATCGCGTGGAGTTCCGATCACAATGAATGACTGAATTTCGGGTAAATGTGAAATCAGAACAAAACATTTCTCTTGAGAAATTTCCTATATAAATGGGGCATCCACTTGCGTTTTCCTATGAATCACATGAATTAGGAAATAGCGATTTTGCAAAATAGTTAATTTTTGCACGAGATTGGGTCAATAAAAACAGTTACTAGGGACGAGTTGTTAAGTAGCATATATGAAAAGTCATGTTTGTAACGTTTTACAGTTACATTTAGAGCCTCAAGATGACTTAAAATTATTTAATGAAATTAAATTTCACCTATAGTAACAGGGACTGTTCCCA
>CM077172.1:1073372-1075872 GCA_039654105.1 Coreius guichenoti | reverse complement strand
CAGAACCAGCATTAACTTCTTGAGCAATTTGAGCTCCAGTAGCTCGTCTGTTTGATCGGACCACACGGGCCAGCCTTCGCTCCCCACGTGCATCAATGAGCCTTGGCCGCCCATCACCCTGTCGCCGGTTCACCACTGTTGCTTCCTTGGAGCACTTTTGATAGATACTGACCACTGCAGACCGGGAACACCCCACAAGAGCTGCAGTTTTGGAGATGCTCTGACCCAGTCGTCTAGCCATCACAATTTGGCCCTTGTCAAACTCGCTCAAATCCTTACGCTTGCCCATTTTTCCTGCTTCTAACACATCAACTTTGAGGACAAAATGTTCACTTGCTGCCTAATATATCCCACCCACTAACAGGTGCCGTGATGAAGAGATCATCAGTGTTATTCACTTCACCTGTCAGTGGTCATAATCTTATGCCTGATCGGTGTATAGTCTCAAATATACTTTATAATCAAACTATCATAACAGTGTCATTTTGACGTCATCTGTCGAAGCTGATGCAAACACATCCACATCGCTATGATCAGATGCTTTAACTGCTGTTTTCTCATTTTTGTTGTGTGTTTATTGTGTTATTGAGAGGAAACGCGCAGCACATATTCACATTTTCGATGTGAGTGTGTGTATCGGCGATTGAATCGCGCTCAGTCTCTTGTGCATCATGTGTGTGCGAGCATGAGCAGGAAGTGCTGCTGTAGTTCACTGAACGGCCACTGATGGCGCTATAACAAGGGTTTCTGAACTCTACGTATAACCCTTTAAGATTTATGTATTTGAATTGCATATAAAATTTCCATTTGGATTTCAAAGTTTTAAAATAAACAAACTAATAAACCTAAAGTGATGCATATTTGTCAGTCCTGCATAAATGAAAAATGTTTATTATTAACTATTTTTCATCTATTTTAATTAAACTATAATCATATTTTTAAATCAATAATCACAAAATGCATTTATTCAAATAGTTTAGAATCAGCATAAATCTGTTCATTGTGAAATCATTTAAGTTTATTCAGACTCTCTCTCACACACACACACACACACACACACACACACACTCACAGTCACTAACATTCACACACTCACATACACGCACACAAACACACACACACACACACACACCCACTCTCACACACGCACATACACACACTCACACACACACACACACACACACACACTCACACACACACACACACACACTCACACACACTCACACACACACACACACACATGCACACACGCACACACACTCACAGTCACTCACATTCACACACACTCTCACACACACACACACACACACTCACACACCCACTCACACACACTCTCACACTCACACACACACACACACTCACACAAACACACGCACACAAACACACACTCACTCTTACACTCACTCACACACACACACTCACACTCACACACACTCACACATACACACACACACACACACTCACTCACTCACTCAAACACACACACACACACACACACACACACAGACACACTCACACAAACACACACTCACTCTTACACTCACTCACACACACACACTCACACTCACACACACTCACACATACACACACACACTCACACACGCACACACACACACACTCACACAAACACACACTCACTCTTACACTCACTCACACACACACACACACACACACACAAACACACACACTCTGACCTGCTTCTTGCATGACTGACAAATATGTTTGTCAAAATTGTGCAATCCAAAAATGGACAATTTATATGTAATTCAAATATTTAGGCCTGTATTTCAGAGAGTGTATTTCACACACAGCTGTCGAATCACTTGAGCTGAAGTCACTCAACAAACATCTGCAGTAACCACATGTTTTACTGTGAACATGTTGAGCGTTTAAATAACTCTTACCTGCTCACGGAGGTTTGTGCTCATGTCTTTATGAACAAAAAAAATACTATTAAATAATTTATTTTAGTATTATTTATTTATGTTGTATTTATTAATATTTTGTGGAATATATTAGCTTTTATTTCATAGTTTAGTTTAGGTATTAGTAATTTTGTAATGTGCTTTTGTCATTTTGATCAGTTATGAAAGTAAAGACATTTATAATGTTACAAAAGATTCTCTCTCAAATAAATGCTGTTCTTTTGAACTTTCTATTCATCAAAGAAAATGTATGACGGTTTCCACAGAAATATGAACACTGATAATAATCATAAATGTTTGTTGATCATCAAATCCTCATATGAGAATGATTTGTGAAGGATCATGTGACACTGAAGACTGGAGTAATGATGATAAATTCAGCTTTGATCACAGGAATAAATTACACTTTACTATATATTCATATAGAGAACAGCTGCTTTACACTGGAGTAATATTTCATAATTTTTTACTGTATTTATGATCAGATAAACGCAGCTTTAGTGAGTAATAAAATTTCTCATCATTTTGTTGGAATATTTTGAATATTTCAGTTCTTCATATTAAACATTTTTTTC
>CM077172.1:1013372-1068372 GCA_039654105.1 Coreius guichenoti | reverse complement strand
CACACACACAGGGGGAGGGGGGGGGGAGGGGGAGGGGGAGGGGGAGGGGGGGGTAATCCCTCTGCTGACGTCACGCGCCCGCGCACCTACTGCACTCCGAGTTGGCGCGTGAGTGTGTCAGTCTGCGCTCGCGGAGTCGGCGTTCCCGTTACCCGTTAAACTCTCAACAGTTGATGCGGCTGCTGCAGAAGTGCTGGGACGCTTGAAAAAATGGGTATGTACACTTTAAAACCGAGTTTATTGAAAACATTCACGCTGTAGTTTGAAAGTTTGCGCGTTTGAGCGTTTTTCCCTCAGACGGTGACTGTTTACCTCAGAACTAACGCGCGCGCGAATGCTTTGGAAACTTGGAAACGTCTTACGCTCTTTGTTTCTGTGGAAAGTCTTTGTATTTGTGTGTATCTGACACAGTTCGAGAGTGGTCCAGGCATTAGTCTAGGTAACTGAGCAGCTCTGAGGAGTGAGATTATGGATTACACTAAAGAGATTTCCACATCTCATGTCAGCTGGAAACGAGAGTAGACTGAAGTAAATGAAGTAACAGCCGCTAGTTTGACAGCAGTTTGCTATTTTGTTTTTGTTGTACCCTGCTAACAAAAACATGTTATTAGGACGTTTTGCTAACGTTCCCATTAAGTATTAAAAACGTTATTTTTGAATGTTCCCTGAAACTTCAAACCGTCAAGTTTTTAAACGTCTTTAACGGTTTTTTTCTTGGTTTTCGAGCGTTAAGGAAACATTCTATTGTATAATTTTTGCAAACTTTAGGGGAATGTTACTTTTGAATGTTGTCTGAACCGTTATTTTTGAATGTTCCCTGAACATTCAAACCGTCAAGTTTTTTTTAAACGTCTTTAACGGTTTTTTTTTTTTCTTGGTTATTTGAGCGTTAAAAAAAACAATCGATTGTATAATTTTGCAAACATTAAGGGAATGCTACTTTTGAATGTTCTCTGGACGTTCTGAAACAAGTAGTAACATATAAAAAAACGTTAGAGGAACATGTTTCAGGAAAAAAATACAGTCCATGAACAATGTATAATTGTTTTTAGAAGAACATTATTAAAGACTAGATAACGTTCTATAATCGTTAATGGAAGAACGTTTGTTCATAACTTTGCCAGATCGTTCCCTGTTGGCTGGGTCAACATTGTTCTCTTGCAATTCTGTTTGAAAATTGAATTTTCCATTAATTTGATTTTGATCCACACCTCATTATTAGGATTGTTTGTTTTCCCTTTCTGATCTTGCAAAAAAATACTAAAATTTCTATGATTTATAACTCAGATCAGTCGTTCTTTTAAACTGGCTTTGCTTTAGTTCACAGGTTTTACATTGAACGTCCAGCAACTGCATTATATTTCATATATTTAATTTTATTTAATTGATTGGTTTTTGAGATTGAGGGTGTCACAACATCTGTCTAATTTGACAAGCTCCTTCCAAAGACAGATGAAATTACAGCAAAATACTGAAGTTGGTAGGATGCACAAACTTTTACATCAACAGCAAAAGAAATGTGAGGTCTTTTCTCTTCCCTTTCATTTAGTTTGCATTCAGCATTGTTTTTCACCCATCGCTCATCAACAGTTGTGCTTGGTCTCAATATAAAGTCTTGTATAATCTGTCCTGCACATGTTTGAATAGATGTGGAGGTTTTGAGCGAGTAGAATAGCCTGTATTGTGTCGGCTCTCTGGGTTTCCACTCTGAAACAGGCAGATGATGAGAGAGAGGCGCCACTTCCACGAATGTTTACCACTATTTAAAAGCTCCCGACTGAATTATGGGCTGTGGGACACTAAGAAGGGCTGTAGGCCAGATGGGCTGAAGCACTGAGAGAGAGATAAACGCTCTTCACGTTCAGACCTCAGGAATCTCTCATCACTTGGTTATCCGATTAACCTGTTTTTAGTTTCAGCACAATAGCAAAAGCATTTAGTAGTAGTTGCCAAGAGGTCAAAAGTTCTTGAATCAGATTAACAGTGACATCTCTTCTCGTCTCTGATGACGAGGGCGGGACAACCTGTCACTCACATGAGATCCACCAATAGCAAACCACAACCGTCCAATCAATTCCCCACAAACAAAATCAAGCCCGCCCTACATTTGTTCTTGTTTGAGAAGCGTTTCACTCAAGATATACGGCACAATAGAGAAGAAAAGACTATCGCAATGTCCATTTCATGCTGACTTTAAAGCAATAGTTCAGCCAAAAACATAACTTCTGGGTCATTACGTGTCAACTCAACCAGAGGTCCCCGGCTGATTTTGATCATTTTTTGTCTGGTGAGAGAAATGCATAAATGAAGAAGAAAGCCAAAATATGAAATGTCACAGATGTATATTGACGGAGTAGTCACTGTTTTGTAGAGGAGGGTCAAAATGACAGTTTTCACCTGAGATCTGGAGCCAAATTACAAGAGTGTAAAAATGACTTTAGAAAGATGGCAGCATCATTATTTTATTTTCACACAGAGATTGGTGGATCTATTAGTGAAATCTGTTGACTTTATCAATCTTTGTCTCATTATATGCCAACGGTGACCGTTCAAAAATGGGGAAAAGCACTTCTTGTGTTTTTCGCCTCAAGTTTGCATGCCTGTAACTCAAGAAGTATTAAAGATATCTTAATATCCTTTTAGATTCTGGTTCTTAACAAACTTTTCTTTTGGTGTTTTCATTTTAAAGACCCTCGATGGTTCAATCCCAGAGATATGGAGATCTCAATGCGGCGAATGGGTAAAATACAACACATTGAACATGGAGCCACATTGAGATCCCCATATCTTTGTGACTGAACTATATAGGGCCTTGAAAATTAAGATTTCAAAAGAAAAGTTTAAGAACTAGAATCTAAAATCATACTGAGATATATTTAATACTTTTTGAGTTACAGGCATGCAAACTTTGTAAAAGGAATATTTATGGCACTCAGACAGGAATGTTCTATGCAGTTGTGTTGATAGAAAAAAACAAGATACATTTCTAGTTTTAACATTATTTGTTCTTTAGATATTCCTCTTTAATTATAAACAGTATCATCTGTTTGCAAAGAGACCCACATTTGGTTTTCGACCACTGAACTTTACCAGTTTACTCATGGAGCCGCATTGAGATCTCCATATCTCTGGGATTGAACCATCGAGGGTCTTTAAAATAAAGAAACCAAAAGAAAAGTTTGTTAAGAACCAGAATCTAAAAGGATATTAAGATATCTTTAATACTCCTTGAGTTACAGTCATTCAAACTTAGGGTAAAACACACAAGAAGTGCTTTTTCCCATTTTTGAACGGTCACCGTTGGCATATAATGCAACAAAGATTGATAAAGTCAACAGATTTCACTAATAGATCTACCAATCTCTGTGTGAAAATAAAATAATGATGCTGCCATCTTTCTAAAGTCATTTTTACACTCCTGTAATTTGGCTCCAGATCTCAGGTGAAAACTGTCATTTTGACCCTCCTCTACAAAACAGTGATTACTCCGTCAATATACATCTGTGACATTTAATACTTTGGCTTTCTTCACTATTTATGTTTGTCTTTCTACAGAAAAAATATGAACAAAATCAAAATTTGAGCCGGGGAAGTTTCCGAAATTTTGTTGATTTGACACGGAATGATCCTTCTGTCATTATTTACTCAACCTCAGTATTTTTTCTTTAGAAAACAAAGGTAGAGGAGCTTCATGCAGCTCTTGGAGATTCTTCAAAACATCTCTTTTATGTTCTATTGAGAAAATAACAACTTCCATGTTTGGAATGACATGAGGTTGAGTAAATTTGCTGAGTTATTGCTTTAAATGCTCATGGTGATAACTCGCAAGCCAACATCTTGTTTTTATTTACTCTTTGAAGTATTTCCTCGTTAAGTCGACGTCGTTTCATCCTTTGTTTTTTATGGCATGAGCTGAGGCCTGTGTTTCGAGTTCTCCAGAAATGTTCGGAGGAAGCTGGCAGGAACGAAAAAGCAGACAACAACAGAACCGGCTTGATTCGCCCCGCCGCAGCTGACAGTGTGAGAACGCGTGAGAGCGTTGGTTTGTTCTCGCTCACAGCACTGGCTTTGTGTGTGCAGTTCATCGGCCGCGTCTTTGTGTGACTCCAGAGACTGTTAACGTGAAGTAGGTCCAGTGAGTTGGGACATCCTGAAGAGAATAAAGCCGTGAACGAGGGCCTCCTTCAGTGAGTGAGTCCTGCGCTGCAGCTGCGCTCATTCTGTAGTTAGACAAACGCACAGGCCTTACTGTTACACTAATGGATGTTTGATTCTGTGGATATTTTACAGATTTATGAATGGCTGCTTTTGTGTTATACAGAATGTGAGTGTTTCTCACAAAATAATGAGTGCATTTACATGCACGTTCTTAACCCGATTATGCTTAATAAGCCGACAACACGATTAATCATTCTTAAATGACAGTGATTCATCTGTGTCTATTAAACCTTTGACAAAATCACAGCGAACATCTGAGCCAGAGAGAGCCAGTGTCATGTATAGATATGAAACAACTTCACAAATAGTCTTTTCAACCACACAGGATCATTATTTCTGCTTACAATCATTCAGATGATCACAGAAGTACTGGGATAAAATACATCCAGTAATGAAACAAGTGAAGTCTTTATGAGTGAGTCAATGAATCATTCATTCAAGAGATTTGTTCAAAAATGCTGATTTGTCCAGTAATGAAACAAGTGAAGTCTTTATGAGCGAGTCATTGAATCATTCATTCATTCATTCAAGAGATTTGTTCAAAAACGCTGAATCATCCAGTAATGAAACAAGTGAAGTCTTTATGAGCGAGTCATTGAATCATTCACTCAAGAGATTCGTTCAAAAACGCTGAATCATCCAGTAATGAAACAAGTGAAGTCTTTATGAGCGAGTCATTAAATCATTCATTCATTCATTCATTCATTCAAGAGATTCGTTCAAAAACGCTGATTCATCCAGTAATGAAACAAGTGAAGTCTTTATGAGCGAGTCATTAAATCATTCATTCATTCATTCATTCATTCATTCAAGAGATTTGTTCAAAAACACTGATTCATCCAGTAATGAAACAAGTGAAGTCTTTATGAGTGAGTCATTGCATCACTCATTCAAGAGATTCGTTCAAAAACACTGATTCATCCAGTAATGAAACAAGTGAAGTCTTTATGAGCGAGTCATTGAATCATTCATTCATTCATTCATTCAAGAGATTCGTTCAAAAACACTGATTCATCCAGTAATGAAACAAGTGAAGTCTTTATGAGTGAGTCATTGAATCATTCACTCAAGAGATTCGTTCAAAAACGTTGATTCATCCAGTAATATAACAAGTGAAGTCTTTATGAGCGAGTCATTGAATCACTCATTCAAGAGATTCGTTCAAAAACGCTGATTCATCCAGTAATGAAACAAGTGAAGTCTTTATGAGCGAGTCATTGAATCATTCATTCATTCATTCATTAATTCATTCATTCAAGAGATTTGTTCAAAAACACTGATTCATCCAGTAATGAAACAATTGAAGTCTTTATGAGTGAGTCATTGAATCATTCACTCAAGAGATTTGTTCAAAAACACTGATTCATCCAATAATAAAACAAGTGAAGTCTTTGAGTGAGTCATTGAATCATTCACTCAGGAGATTTGTTCAAAAACACTGATTCATCCACTAATGAAACAAGTGAAGTCTTTGAGTGAGTCATTGAATCATTCATTCAAGAGATTCGTTCAAAAATGAGAGAGTCGAAAAAGAGTCTGTGCAAGTTTGTCTCTGACATTTTGAAATACTTTGGGGTTTTTAATGCTTTATTTAACATTACAACTCGCATAATTAATAGAGTGAAATACATGGATGCTTAAAATTTGACGTCACCACTGGGGAATAACCTGTTTTTTTAATACAGTCTTGTAAACGTGGTTTACTTGCATTGTCAGGTTATTGATTTGCATGTAAACCGGTCAATCGGGTTATTTTAGTTGGTGTGCATGTAAACGAGCTCAGTGTTCGTGGGGGATTTCAGGGTTGATTCACTTTGCTTGATTCAAACGGCAACTTCTACGTTTGTGAGTCTTTTTGGACTAACTCTTTAAAAGAACCTTTTTATGATTAATTGTTATGTAAAGCACTTGTGCTATATAAATAAAATGTTATAAAATATAATGTGCTGTATAAATAAACGTGGCTAAAATATCCTGCGGTGAGTTAGAACCGATCAGAATCTGAACTATATCCTCAGCTCTTTCTGTTGCTGTTTTCGTTCTCCTGTGGACAGTCATTTTTTAAGCAAGACGACATAATGGACTCCTGGAAAGATTTAGTCACTTTTAAGCATTTACTCTTTGCCAGCACTTCCTCAGTGTTTACAACATCCAGACCAGCGTGAGCATCAGATTGGATTGTAATGAAATGTTTTGATTCGATTCACAGGAGAGTTTATATATTTAAAATCTCTGGGTGTGGTTGTATTTATGTTGTTTGATTTGGTGGTTGTTTCATAGTTTGTCAAGTTTTGGAGGACAGTATGTCATCTATTTGTCAAAGTAATTTCTGTCTTGTGTCAGTTGATGACTGTCTCCTGCGATGTGCCAGTGTGGTTTTACTAAAGTCAACATGAAATCCGAATTTACCCTATTTTCTTATGCCTTATTGTGCATAACGGATCATCCGTGCACGTTGTTCCAAAGAAAAATGCTGTAATCTTGAAATTCTCCTGACCTAGATACACAACTCCCATTTTTTTTCCCAATAAATTCCTCATGGATAAAATCAAGATCAGCACGTTTGAGCTTCAGCGCGAGCCAATGAGGTTCATTCTCGTGTTACGCATCACGATTGAGCTTCAGCGAGAACCAATGAGGTTCATTCTCGTGTTACGCATCACGATTGAGCTTCAGCGAGAACCAATGAGGTTCATTCTCGTGTTACGCAGCACGTTTGAGCTTCAGCGAGAACCAATGAGGTTCATTCTCGTGTTACGCAGCACGTTTGAGCTTCAGCGAGAACCAATGAGGTTCATTCTCGTGTTACGCAGCACGCTTGAGCTTCAGCGAGAACCAATGAGGTTCATTCTCGTGTTACGCAGCACGTTTGAGCTTCAGCGAGAACCAATGAGGATCATTCTCGTGTTACGCAGCACGTTTGAGCTTCAGCGCGAGCCAATGAGGTTCATTCTCGTGTTACGCAGCACGTTTGAGCTTCAGCGAGAACCAATGAGGTTCATTCTCGTGTTACGCAGCACGTTTGAGCTTCAGCGAGAACCAATGAGGATCATTCTCGTGTTACGCATCACGTTTGAGCTTCAGCGCGAGCCAATGAGGTTCATTCTCGTGTTACGCAGCACGTTTGAGCTTCAGCGAGAACCAATGAGGTTCATTCTCGTGTTACGCAGCACGTTTGAGCTTCAGCGCGAGCCAATGAGGTTCATTCTCGTGTTACGCAGCACGTTTGAGCTTCAGCGAGAGCCAATGAGGATCATTCTCGTGTTACGCATCACGTTTGAGCTTCAGCGAGAGCCAATGAGGTTCATTCTCGTGTTACGCAGCACGTTTGAGCTTCAGCGAGAACCAATGAGGTTCATTCTCGTGTTACGCAGCACGTTTGAGCTTCAGCGAGAGCCAATGAGGTTCATTCTCGTGTTACGCAGCACGTTTGAGCTTCAGCGAGAACCAATGAGGATCATTCTCGTGTTACGCAGCACGTTTGAGCTTCAGCGAGAACCAATGAGGCTCATTCTCGTGTTACGCATCACGATTGAGCTTCAGCGAGAACCAATGAGGTTCATTCTCGTGTTACGCAGCACGTTTGAGCTTCAGCGAGAACCAATGAGGTTCATTCTCGTGTTACGCAGCACGTTTGAGCTTCAGCGAGAACCAATGAGGTTCATTCTCGTGTTACGCAGCACGCTTGAGCTTCAGCGAGAACCAATGAGGTTCATTCTCGTGTTACGCAGCACGTTTGAGCTTCAGCGAGAACCAATGAGGATCATTCTCGTGTTACGCAGCACGTTTGAGCTTCAGCGCGAGCCAATGAGGTTCATTCTCGTGTTACGCAGCACGTTTGAGCTTCAGCGAGAACCAATGAGGTTCATTCTCGTGTTACGCAGCACGTTTGAGCTTCAGCGAGAACCAATGAGGATCATTCTCGTGTTACGCATCACGTTTGAGCTTCAGCGCGAGCCAATGAGGTTCATTCTCGTGTTACGCAGCACGTTTGAGCTTCAGCGAGAACCAATGAGGTTCATTCTCGTGTTACGCAGCACGTTTGAGCTTCAGCGCGAGCCAATGAGGTTCATTCTCGTGTTACGCAGCACGTTTGAGCTTCAGCGAGAGCCAATGAGGATCATTCTCGTGTTACGCATCACGTTTGAGCTTCAGCGAGAGCCAATGAGGTTCATTCTCGTGTTACGCAGCACGTTTGAGCTTCAGCGAGAACCAATGAGGTTCATTCTCGTGTTACGCAGCACGTTTGAGCTTCAGCGAGAGCCAATGAGGTTCATTCTCGTGTTACGCAGCACGTTTGAGCTTCAGCGAGAACCAATGAGGATCATTCTCGTGTTACGCAGCACGTTTGAGCTTCAGCGAGAACCAATGAGGCTCATTCTCGTGTTACGCAGCACGTTTGAGCTTCAGCGAGAACCAATGAGGCTCATTCTCGTGTTACGCAGCACGTTTGAGCTTCAGCGAGAACCAATGAGGATCATTCTCGTGTTACGCAGCACGTTTGAGCTTCAGCGAGAACCAATGAGGTTCATTCTCGTGTTACGCAGCACGTTTGAGCTTCAGCGAGAACCAATGAGGTTCATTCTCGTGTTACGCAGCACGTTTGAGCTTCAGCGAGAACCAGTGAGGTTCATTCTCGTGTTACGCAGCAGGTTTGAGCTTCAGCGAGAGCCAGTGAGGTTCATTCTCGTGTTACGCAGCAGGTTTGAGTTTCAGCGAGAGCCAATGAGGTTCATTCTCGTGTTACGCATCACGATTGAGCTTCAGCGAGAACCAATGAGGTTCATTCTCGTGTTAAGCAGCACGTTTGAGCTTCAGCGAGAACCAATGAGGTTCATTCTCGTGTTACGCAGCACGTTTGAGCTTCAGCGAGAACCAATGAGGTTCATTCTCGTGTTACGCATCACGATTGAGCTTCAGCGAGAACCAATGAGGTTCATTCTCGTGTTAAGCAGCACGTTTGAGCTTCAGCGAGAACCAGTGAGGTTCATTCTCGTGTTAAGCAGCACGTTTGAGCTTCAGCGAGAACCAATGAGGTTCATTCTCCAATGAGGTTCATTCTCGTGTTACGCAGCACGTTTGAGCTTCAGCGCGAGCCAATGAGGTTCATTCTCGTGTTACGCAGCACGTTTGAGCTTCAGCGCGAGCCAATGAGGTTCATTCTCGTGTTACGCAGCACGTTTGAGCTTCAGCACGAGCCAATGAGGTTCATTCTCGTTACGCAGCACGTCTGAGCTTCAGCGAGAACCAATGAGGTTCATTCTCGTTACGCAGCACGTCTGAGCTTCAGCGAGAGCCAATGAGGTTCATTCTGGTGTTACGCAGCACGTTTGAGCTTCAGCGAGAGCCAATGAGGTTCATTCTCGTGTTACGCAGCACGTTTGAGCTTCAGCGAGAGCCAATGAGGTTCATTCTCGTGTTACGCAGCACGTTTGAGCTTCAGCGAGAACCAATGAGGATCATTCTCGTGTTACGCAGCACGTTTGAGCTGTGCAGCGTAACGCTAAAGAAACAAATATGGCATGTGTCCCGCTTTGTTGTTGCTCCTATAATCTCGTCTCCTCTCTTCTCCTAAAAGTAGTTCACTGGTCCTGTCCATCATGTTTATTTGTTTTTCTTCATAATCGCAGTGCACACAAAGAGGAGCATTGTGAATTGTGATATGAAATTATATGGAAGCGGCAGTGCCGAGTGGGAGTGCTTGCTCAAGCATGGCCAATTTCCCTCACATTTGAGCATCAAAGGACCATTCAGAAGACAAGAGGGGCAAGAGCGAGTCGAATTTGCGGCCCTGCCCTGAATCGTTTCAGAGCCACATGATGGAGCTAGCAAGAGCTCAAAAGTGTTCGTCAGAGCTTTATAAATTAGTTGCCTATATTAGTGCGACTGAAAGCTCCAGGCGTCAGTGGTTTGGCCTTATTCAGTGTACATTTTTTTCCATGATGCCATTTATTGATGGGAAACGGTGGTAATAAATCAATATGTTTTACCAGGTTGACCTATTTACATTGCTGCACGCCAGTAACCAGAACATAAAGAATATGTAAACAACAATCAGTCATTTTTAGGTTTCTGGGTCAGCGCTAGAGAGAATCAAGCCTTCGATTAGACATTTCAACAGGTGGTAGAAGACCTGTCAATCATGTGAATGAAGGGACGTGATTGGGTCATGCATTGAGGGTTGGACTATAGAGTTCAGACTCTAAATTCTGATTGGATGAGTATCATTCAAAGTTGTAAAGTAGCTGATATACTCATATAATCCTCATCTTGAGATGTTTATTTCACATCCCACTGTGTTTTCACATTATTCAATGTTTATTCCTCCTCCTGATATCACTGTAAACATTTATTTTTGTGCATACTATTTCAGTCTTTCTACTTCAAAATGTCACATTTAAATAATGCATTACTTGCCGTTTCTTTTCCTTTGCCATTTTTAATGCGAAACTAGTTTCTGCACCAATTTTTGTTGGTGTATAGAAAAATGTTGATACCGTTATTACTCCACGATCAAGAATTAATGGGTTTTAAACGTCATTTGTGTGGAATGTAGTGTAGTTTTCCTGTTATCTGCCGCCCTGCGTTTCATCAGTGTGTTTATTGGTTGTTCTTCCTGGCCAGATCTCAAATCCCTGCATGAAATTATATCAATCCTCCTTTGCTCATATTTCTTGGCTTTGGCCTTTTAAAAACACACTACGTCGTTTGAAGTAAAAGACGCTCAAGTAGTCGCGATCTTTAAGCTTGTGCGAAACCTCTGAACTCCAACTGTACTCATTTGCCACAGAAATAAAGAGGGTAGCTTTCCCCCCCACATTTCCGTGGTCTTGGTTTGAACTGTCTGAGTGAAAGTTATTGGGAATGTGGCTTTAAAGGGAGTCGAAAGGCCTGAAGTTTTTGGCAGCGGGCCTGTGGAGCTCATTCAAGACTTCACAGATAGCTCTTTGTGCTCCGCTCATTTACTGTCGTTGCTGCTAGACAAAAGCCTCTGAATCTCTTCATTTGGCCACCGAGGAGCCTTTAACATGTGAATGGCCTGATGGAACCGCCACCGACTCTCAATTCGCAGAAACCGAAGCTGAAAACTAGAGAAAACGAGTATGCATGCCTGTGCAGAGCTTGGTTGCTTACTGTTTTAAGGCGAGACACCACAGGTGAATAGGGAATTTTTTTAAATGAGAAGATATCACTGTGAAACTTCTCCAGTTTATTACTGGCATAAACACAAGAAGAAAATGTATTGGAAGTTTTGTGTAAATTAATGTTTTAATATGCAAATGAGACCTTATATACTTAAATATATGCTCATTTGCATACATTCCAAAAAAAATAATAATCTGGAAATTGGAAAGGAACAGGTTTAAAATTCGTAGTTCTGTTTGTTGACATATTAGATGAAAGGGCTTTTACAGAGGGGATTCTGGGTATCTTATTTTGTGCTTTAGTAAATTAGAGAATACTAACAATAGCCTTAAAAAAATCAATTTTCACCCTGTTTTTTGGAGTTAAAAGGACCTATAACTCAGGATAGGAATGATATATCATCAGATCGCTCTAAAAGCCTTCAGAATATAGTTCAGTGTAGGACTGGAGCGGTTGGTGCTTGTAGGTGCTACTGAAGTGGATAATCTGACTCTGAGCGTGAGAAAACGGCCTTTAAAGTTTTATATTGTATAATTTCATACATTTCTATTGAAACCCCCAACCTACAAACAAAAATATATATTCAGTTCATTAATATCAGTAGTGTATAATATTTAAAACACATGGAAATTGATAAATGAATAAATTATTAATAGCAATAGCCTTAATCTGAACTACCTTAACAAACACACACAACAACAGTCACACACACTGCAAACGAACTGTTCCTGTTTGTTGTGTGTCCATCTATAACTATTGAATCTAATTCGCCGACGGGGTTTCATCGTCTAATCTGTTGTTGTTTACTTTCTTTTTACTAGCTCTTGCGAGTGACAGCTGTTGCCGTCTTTTCTGTGAACGTTTATGAGCTGATTTCGGCGTTGTCGGCATTTTCTCTCAGGCGGAGAATATATGAGGAAACGGCAGCGCGCGTCACGTGACGCGTGAGAACCAATCACGTAGTCGGAAATTCACATGACCAGTCAGATGTGGTTTTCGGCTGTAGATTCCCCGGCAAACTTTCGCGGTTGGTTATTTCTACAAAGGAAATGCCCATGTTTGTATTAGTTAAATATTCAACTCTTATTTATTGTAGCATTGTTCTATAGTATCACACCGAACTGACCGACAACTTCAGGGATTATTAAAGCAGCTCTTTACTTGCTTTCTGTGCAATTCATCCACCATTTAAAGGAAAGTTTGGTAACACTTTACTCAAAGCATTTATGTATAATGCATTATAAAGGTATTCATAATACACGTTATAATGCATTGTCTATTCACGAATAATTGTAACTAAAGTTAAAATGCATTATAATATTCACAGATTCCTTGTCATGTTTTAATGCATTATACTATCCAAAGGTGTATTATAATGTATTATAACTGTGGTTACAACTATTCATGAGACCATATAATGCATTACAAAGTGCATTACAAGGCGTAATTAATGCATTCAAAATTCTTGTATAATGCATTATACATAAAGGCTTTAAGTAAAGTGTTACCGAAAGTTTTTTTTTTTCATGAGACTTTGTGACTTCCTACTTTTTTCAATGGCTCCATTCAAAATGCTGTTTGGTGGATACGTTCCAGGGTAGGAAGGCATCAAGGCACGTCCGAATCCAAAGTTAGCTTCACTTCCTGTCTCCTGAGAGACCTTCATCTGATCGAGTTTTGAAGGCATCACAAAAGTATCCTTCGCTGCCTTTGATATCCCACAATCCTGTGCTTTCCATTCAGTGACAGTTGAGCTAAAAAATAAAGATGGCGTCTGAAAGTTGTGGTTGCTGGTCACTTTGTGTGTAAATGTATGTTTTTAACCATTGTTTTCCACTTTTGATGTCATTTCTGGCGATGAACTCCTGTTGTAGTAATTAAATATTCGCTTAGTTTTCACCAAAGCTCACGCTACCATTAAACCGTTGCGCTGCCTCAGAAGTCTGTCTGAAATCAGTTTTGTGAGCGCAAACGTTGCCTGCAAAGTCATTGCCTTATTTATTAAGGAGTGGAAATGCTTAATAAGTGGATAAGTGCTCCTCTGCCGCCATCTACTGGTTATAGTGGGCATTTCATGTCTTTTTATTAACTTTGTGGCAAACAAAATACTTTTTTCCTACATGTTTTAAGTTTTTCATATCATCACATTAAAAATAACATTAAAATTAGACAATATTTAGAAGTGTGACGCTCTTGAAAAGTGCTTCACTCTCAAAAGGTTGGACCCTGAGATGAATAACGTAAAAATATTTGACTATTTCTGCCTCAATACCATGGTTACAGTTAGTGCTACTACAGTAAATCAGTGGTGAATGTTGGTGATTTGTGGATTGTAAAGCCTTCGCTCATGGCTCAATGTTTCCCCTGGTTTCCACGTCGGCGCTGTTTGATCTGATATCTGTGGTTTATAGGGGTGTAACGGTACGCGTATTCGTACCGAACCGGTTCGGTACAGGAAGTCTGGTACGGTGCACGTGTGTACCGAATGCAATCTATAGCAGTTAACACGCGTAATTAAGTATTCTGTCCATTTTATCACAAAATTCAAACGATAAATGCCGTTTTGACGCTCTTTAATGTGGCGTGACAGATCACTGTATAGGCGAGTGAACGCGATCGTCATAGTCAAAGAATAAACATGAATGAACATCTGAAGGGATGTTGAGGAACTCACTGAAGCGCATCATATGTGGTGTATTCGCTCATTGTTTCAACGGCGGAAAGACGTCAATAAAACAGCTTGAGAACAATGTCACGCAGCATCACATTTCCCTCAGAAGTCACTCAGTGTCCACAGCTGTGAGTTCACTAGAGAAATCAACTCTTTCACTGAATATATGACCTATATTAGCCTATATATTCATTATATGTGTAGTTACGGTGTCGCATGATCGTTTCACTTTTGTTTCGTTTGCCGTTTCTCATATGTAACAGAAGTGGCGGCTCTTATCAGTTGGGCACCGGTGCGACCTCAAACTAAATTTAATCACGCCGGCAGGAAAAAAGATCTCAAAATGCCACCATTTGTTCGCAGTCTGGAGCCCAGATCCATGCACAAGTCTCCTGGTTTCTAGATATGGCTCGGGTCCTTCAGTTTATTGACTCTGCAAAGTATTTCTTTGGAAATACATGATCATCTGGAGTTGTTTGAACACAGTTTTGGGAATGTCGCTGACAGCAATAATAACATTTAAGCTCTCAGTTGTTTTCATTGCAGGATTAGACGGGCTCTTTACTTTCCTCACCCCAAATTCCCCTGATTCCCAGACACTCTCGAGTCCCTCCGGCATGTTATGCAACACATCCCTGATTCACCTCCTGCTGGATATTTGTGATTCAGCCGCATGTGATTCTGGTTTTGTGCTTCGGTTCACATCAGCCGATTTCAGCTGGTGTTGCATGTTAACTCCCCAGTCAGGATCTTCCTCATCCGTGGCATTGCATTAGGCGCTGTAGAGAACATGTGGGCCAAACAGATGACCGTGTCCCCAGATTCCCGAGCTTCCCTTCACACGATACGACAGCTGCATGAAATTCAAGAGCTTGTGAGTTAACGGCGTTTTGGAAGTTTTGGGAATTGGAAATGGCTCGCATGGAATACTTTGGGAAGTTGACACATCCTGTGGTGTGACGCGATCATTTCATAATTATAATCATCTCTCATGAGACGACACCACAGGATCTTTACTAATGAACTGGTAAATTGACACGTGGATGATTACAATGGCGAAAGTCTTCAATTCAAATTGTGACTTAAAATATACACTTAGAAATTTGAAAAACCATCACTCAAAAATATTTAAGCTTTTTTTTTAAGATGCACAAATTGAATTGAATAATCCTTATGTATTTTAATTTAATAATTATTCCGTTAAAATATGTAAGGATTATTCAATTCAATTTGATGGAATTTTACTATTAATTAAATTAGGTAAATCTTTAAAAAGGTTGATGAAGTAGATGAAATGCAGAATTGGTCCTTTACGAAACAGAAGTATTATTTTAGTTTTATTAATATTCTGAATTTATATTTTTGGTTTTCATGTTCATTTTAGTTTAATTTTTAGTAATTTAGTTATGTGCTTTTGTCATTTTGAAAATATTGCTATTTAGGTTTAATTTATTTTATTTCAGTTTGAGTTAGTTGTATTTATTTATCTCTAGTTTAGTGCTTCAACTTAAACTTATTTCAGTTTTTATTTTATTTTATGTTATTTTAGCTATTATATTAGCAATTAACAGAAATGTTTTTAACAGTTTTACATTTAGTTAACGGTAATAGCCCTGCCCAAGCGACTTGTATTATATGTGTTTGTGATGTAATGAATGTGCTAGAAGTTGAAGAGGGAAATGGTGGGAAAATTACTACATGAAGTGTTTATTTCTTGACATGCAGATGATTCATGAATCGTGTCCAGTCCTGGTTAAATCCAGCTGTTCTGTGCATTATCTATAAGTTACAACAACCACAGGCATCTGCAGTTTGATGGCAACCGTTCATTTAATTTAATTTATATGCCAGATTTGTGTGAGCAGTTCATGGACTCATTGCTAAGGCAATAGCTCTATGTTTTTGCCTTCGTAACCTCTATAACACCATTACATTCTAGACTTTGCACAATGATGTTGCATTTTAGGTTAATTGATGGCATTGATTGATAATGTTTATAACTTTGACTTGATAATAATTTTGACTCGTTTGGCTAAATGGTATCCAGTTCATATGAGTACTTGAACCATATTGATAAGACAGTGAAGGTCTAATAAATAAAACTGTACTGTTCTAAGTCATCTTTTTAAAATAGAACTACTTTTTAGGTTTATGCTATTCATTCATTGTGAAGTAACTGCACTTATTAACAAAACAACGCAAAACAATACAATCAGAGTTATATTAAAAAATGTCAAGCTTTCAAGCTTTATAATGGCAGTGAATGGCTGTTTCTGTTTTGAGTCCATAAAAGTGCATCCATCCATCATCATAAAAGTGCATCCATCCATCATAAAAGTGCCCCTATCCATCATAAAAGTGCATCCATCCATCATAAAAGTGCCCCTATCCATCATAAAAGTGCATCCATCCATCATAAAAGTGCTCCACACGGCTCCGGGGGTTAATAAAGACCTTCTGAAGTGAAGCCATGTGTTTGTGTAAGAAAAATATCCATATTTAAAACTTTACAAACTGTAATCTCTGACTTCCGCTAACTGTCGCACACGTTCACGAGAGACTGGCATTCCAGCGTATGACGTAGGACGCTCTGGCACTTTTATGATGGATGGATGCACTTTTATGATGGATGGATGCACTTTTATAATGGATAGATGCACTTTTATGATGATGGATGCACTTTTATGATGATAGATGCACTTTTATGATGATGGATGCACTTTTATGATGGATGGATGCACTTTTATGATGGATGGATGCACTTTTATGATGGATGGATGGATGGATGGATGCACTTATGATGGAGGGATGCACTTTTATGATGGATAGATGCACTTTTATGATGGATGGATGCACTTTTATGATGATGGATGCACTTTTATGATGATAGATGCACTTTTATGATGGATGGATGCACTTTTATGATGGATGGATGGATGGATAGATGGATGGATGCACTTTTATGATGGATGGATGCACTTTTATTATGGATAGATGCACTTTTATAATGGATGGATGCACTTTTATGATGGATGGATGCACTTTTATTATGGATGGATGCACTTTTATTATGGATGGATGCACTTTTATGATGTATGGATGCACTTTTATTATGGATGGATGCACTTTTATGATGGAGGGATGCACTTTTATGATGGATGGATGCACTTTTATTATGGATGGATGCACTTTTATAATGTATAGATGCACTTTTATGATGGATGGATGGATGCACTTTTATGATAGATGGATAGATGCACTTTTATGATGGATGGATGCACTTTTATGATGGATGGATGCACTTTTATGATGGATAGATGCACTTTTATGATGGATGGATGGATGCACTTTTATGATGGATAGATGCACTTTTATGGACTTCAAAACAAAATCAGCCATTCACTGCCATTATAAAGCTGGGAAGAGCCAGGACATATTTTAATATAACTCTGATTGTATTCGTCTGAAAGAAGAATGTCATACACACCTAGGATGACTTGAGGGAGAGTAAATCATGGGGTAATTTTCATTTTTGGGTGAACTAACCCTATAATTTCTAAAGGTGATTTGCTCTATTTTGATCAGTGTTTATATCTGAACTATAAACTTTTATCCAGTAATTCTGTGATCATCTGAATGATTGTAAGACAGAAATAATGATCCTGTGTGGTTGGAAATACTGTTTGTGTTTCATATCTATACATGACAACGGCTCTCTCTGGATCAGAACACAGATCTGAATGTTGTCAAAGGTTTAATAGACAGAGACGAATCGTTGTCATTTAGGAATAAGATCATGTGGGTGATTGAATCACAATCTTTTAACGTCAATCCAACCAAATTTTTTTCAGTGTAATGGACATCCAAATTATGAGTTGAACTTTAAGATTGCTGACCGGCTCCAACAATGCTCTAGTAAACTCAGTCCGTCTGTGTTTAACAGGTCGTCTATGAGCGAATCTCTAAAGAGCTGAACCAGCGAAGTTCTCACGAGGACGTGAATTCGGCACCGCTCGCCTGTCAAGCCACTCACAAGATAAAGGAGTCGGCCATTCAGTTCAGCGCTCTTTAAAACACATTCAATAGGGCAGCTGTTTATGCTCATGAATATTCAATGAGCCGAGACACAGTCAGATTGATTCGCTGTTCAACAAGTCGCCTGTTCTCGATCGATTCAGACGTGAGAATTAATAGACAACATTTGAGATTGGCACAGATATAAAGCGTGCCTTTTACATATCAGAAAAGAAGATTGGCTTTGTTTTTTGCTGGATACAAAGAGCCTTCACACTAACCATAAACATTCATGTGCCTTTTAGAGTCCAAAAATGGTGATCATGTGATGAACATCGCTCACTGATCTCATTTACATTAAAGCATTATGTGTGATTTTACCACCGCTGTGTGTACCACCATTGAGTGCTTTGTTGCTTTTATAAAACACCTGTGCATTTAATCAGCAGCTTTTATTAAATCAGCATTTAGAGTCATAACTATCAGTTTTATTATAGTTTGGATGCAAGGATGAATACACACAAATCAGAACATCTGGATTCATGTTTTTCTAAGCTTCATTTTTCTCTTTACTGAGGTGCCAAGCAGCGGGTGTAAAGTCACATGATGGCAAATTTTGGTTTTAAACAACCTCAGAAGAGCTCAATTTCCCTCAGGCACTAAAAACCAACAACACAAACATGCAATTAGAGATGTGCTGATTCAGAGATCCTGGGGAACATGTGGTTAAACGCTACCAATTAGGTTTTGAGGAAATGTCCTCTCCGCCAACAAAGTCAGCTAAAGCCAAAGTAAGATGTTTTCAACTTTTTTGTTGTCATTTTACTCACCCTGATGTTGTTCCAAACCTATTGGGTCATTCCGTGTCAACTCAACCAGAGCTCCTCGGCTGAGGATATCTTTTTCTGTAGCAAGACAAACATAAATAGTGAAGAGCCAAAATATGAAATGTCACAGATGTATATTGACGGAGTAATCACTGTTTTGTAGAGGAGGGTCAAAATGACAGTTTTCACCTGAGATCTGGAGCCAAATTACATTTGGTTTTTGGCCACCGAAAATGTGTACAATTGACCATTTTACTCATGGAGCCGCATTGAGATCTCCATATCTCTGGGATTGAACCATCGAGGGTCTTTAAAATGAAGATGCCAAAAGGAAAGTTTGTTAAGAACCAGAATCTAAAAGGATATTAAGATATCTTTAATACTTCTGGAGTTACAGGCATTCAAACTTGAGGCAAAAAGGTTACTACGCAAAAGGACAGTTTAAATCCCTACATTAAAATGATATTAAATAAAAACAAAAACACAAACTCAGTTAGCAGATTAGAGGAATGTTCTGCAGAAACACACACACACTCGCTATGGACACAGTAACTGTTACTGTCATTTCTTTATCCTGTAGAAACGTCTTACATTTATATTCAATCACACACTGTTAACCTTTACAGTCACTACTCTCATACAATATGTGAATTATACGTTGACTTTTAAACCTAAGTTTAGCGTCGAACAGCAGATAGTTCAGCTAAATGAATGTTTTTGCGCTGCAAATTAATCGTCTCTGACGCACGTTCATGCTAAATGGAAATACTCGCATGAATTAGTATCATTTACAGATGAGGATAATAACTACTGTTCTCTATATACACTCACCTAAAGGATTATTAGGAACACCATACTAATACTGTGTTTGACCCCCTTTCGCCTTCAGAACTGCCTTAATTCTACGTGGCATTGATTCAACAAGGTGCTGAAAGCATTCTTTAGAAATGTTGGCCCATATTGATAGGATAGCATCTTGCAGTTGATGGAGATTTGTGGGATGCACATCCAGGGCACGAAGCTCCCGTTCCACCACATCCCAAAGATGCTCTATTGGGTTGAGATCTGGTGACTGTGGGGGCCATTTTAGTACAGTGAACTCATTGTCATGTTCAAGAAACCAATTTGAAATGATTCGAGCTTTGTGACATGGTGCATTATCCTGCTGGAAGTAGCCATCAGAGGATGGGTACATGGTGGTCATAAAGGGATGGACATGGTCAGAAACAATGCTCAGGTAGGCCGTGGCATTTAAACGATGCCCAATTGGCACTAAGGGGCCTAAAGTGTGCCAAGAAAACATCCCCCACACCATTACACCACCACCACCAGCCTGCACAGTGGTAACAAGGCATGATGGATCCATGTTCTCATTCTGTTTACGCCAAATTCTGACTCTACCATCTGAATGTCTCAACAGAAATCGAGACTCATCAGACCAGGCAACATTTTTCCAGTCTTCAACTGTCCAATTTTGGTGAGCTCGTGCAAATTGTAGCCTCTTTTTCCTATTTGTAGTGGAGATGAGTGGTACCCGGTGGGGTCTTCTGCTGTTGTAGCCCATCCGCCTCAAGGTTGTGCGTGTTGTGGCTTCACAAATGCTTTGCTGCATACCTCGGTTGTAACGAGTGGTTATTTCAGTCAAAGTTGCTCTTCTATCAGCTTGAATCAGTCGGCCCATTCTCCTCTGACCTCTAGCATCAACAAGGCATTTTCGCCCACAGGACTGCCGCATACTGGATGTTTTTCCCTTTTCACACCATTCTTTGTAAACTCTAGAAATGGTTGTGCGTGAAAATCCCAGTAACTGAGCAGATTGTGAAATACTCAGACCGGCCCGTCTGGCACCAACAACCATGCCACGCTCAAAATTGCTTAAATCACCTTTCTTTCCCATTCTGACATTCAGTTTGGAGTTCAGGAGATTGTCTTGACCAGGACCACACCCCTAAATGCATTGAAGCAACTGCCATGTGATTGGTTGATTAGATAATTGCATTAATGAGAAATTGAACAGGTGTTCCTAATAATCCTTTAGGTGAGTGTAGATCAGTGGATAAAACCTGTAAAATGAACGTTTTGCGCTGAGGACGCACACGCATCTGTCAAAGCGCATGAAAGGGTGTGTTAAACACTAATGCATTATCTTGAAGCTTAAAATACAGAATCCTCGTTTTGGGCGCTTGGATCACGTTAGGCTCGCTGCGATAGTCGGTGTTGCCGGTGTTCAGGTGAAACACCGGTTATATCACCTGCCCACCGCGGCACCGCCCCACCGTCGTTTTCATTTTTATAGTAACAAAATCATTTAGTTCAGTTAGAGAACAGACACTACAATTAAAAACTGAACGAGCTGCACAAACGCAGCAGGAGTCAGATCTCATTCATCAGAGAGTGAGGAGCCGACTGACAAGATGATCGCGGAAGATTTGGTTTCAAAGCGAAATGTAAAAGCGCCTATTTAAGTGAGTCTGTCATTGTACCGTTTTGTTGTGTTTTTCATTAAGAATAATAGTCTAAAGAACCCACAATTCAAGCAACCCGCCCCTGAATTGGCGCTAATTCTAAACCGAAACTAAAATGAGCACGGCCGCACTGTCATTCACGGCGCGTGTCCAGTCTGGCGTGTTTTCAGTTCATTGCTATGGAAGCTTAACTTTCATAGGAATTCATTGAAAACACTCGCTTTGCTCCGCACCGCTCCGTTATGAATGCCCGAGCGGCCGTGCGCATTTTATGTTTAAAATGAGTGATTTGAAAAGCCCCCGCCGGTGATACCGGTTTTATCGGTGTTGTCACACGTCGATTAACCGGTGGGAAAATTTCTTCATCGTCACACCCCTAGATCACGTACCTTTCCAGCAGTAGCTCGCTCTGTTTCCACTCCACTATTTTTAGATGCATTTTGTAAACGCCCACTGCTGTGATTGGCCGCTGTGAGACGTCAGTGTAAACGCCCACTGCTGTGATTGGCCGCTGTGAGACATCAGTGTAAACGCCCACTGCTGTGATTGGCCGCTGTGAGACATCAGTGTAAACGCCCACTGCTGTGACTGGCCGCTGTGAGACTTCAGTGTAAACGCTCACTGCTGTGATTGGCCGCTGTGAGACTTTAGTGTAAACGCCCACTGCTGTGATTGGCTGCTGTGAGACTTTAGTGTAAACGCCCACTGCTGTGATTGGCCGCTGTGAGACTTCAGTGTAAACGCCCACTGCTGTGACTGGCCGCTGTGAGACTTCAGTGTAAACGCCCACTGCTGTGATTGGCCGCTGTGAGACTTCAGTGTAAACGCCCAATGCTGTGACTGGCCGCTGTGAGACTTCAGTGTAAAAGCCCAATGCTGTGACTGGCCGCTGTGAGACATCAGTGTAAACGCCCAATGCTGTGACTGGCCGCTGTGAGACTTCAGTGTAAACGCTCACTGCTGTGATTGGCCGCTGTGAGACTTCAGTGTAAACGCCCAATGCTGTGACTGGCCGCTGTGAGACTTCAGTGTAAACGCCCAATGCTGTGACTGGCCGCTGTGAGACTTCAGTGTAAACGCCCACTGCTGTGATTGGCCGCTGTGAGACTTCAGTGTAAACGCCCAATGCTGTGACTGGCCGCTGTGAGACATCAGTGTAAACGCCCAATGCTGTGACTGGCCGCTGTGAGACATCAGTGTAAACGCTCACTGCTGTGATTGGCCGCTGTGAGACTCCAGTGTAAACGCCCACTGCTGTGATTGGCCGCTGTGAGACTTCAGTGTAAACGCTCACTGCTGTGATTGGCTGCTGTGAGACTTCAGTGTAATGCCCACTACTGTGATTGGCTGCTGTGAGACTTCAGTGTAAACGGCCATTGCTGTGATTGGCTAACATCTTTGCATATGAAATAGAACTCTTTGCAAAGCCTGTGCTGAAATTGCGACTGATTTCCCAAAGAATCCACAGTGAAATGTATTGAAAACAAATAAATAATGCTCAACTGAGACATTCACATTGTTGAAAATAAATAAGCACATTCCTAGCATTAGGATCCTTTGGAAGGTGATGGTATTTTTAGTCGCTCTTCTCTCCTCGTCATCTCACTAACACACCAGTGGGCGGGGCCAAAGCTGCGATGATGAAGTAGGCGTTGATCTTCTGCAGAGGCGGTCTTTCACCATCTATGAGTCGTTCGCTGGGCTTGGTTACAATAAAAGCTGTTTTTGGACTAACAAGGAACTTTTCAGTTCTGCAACGTACAGGATATTCTTATAGTGTGATGACATCTTATGTTGATTGATTTCTCAGTTCATGACCCCTTTAAGCTTTCGAATGATACCTAATTTATAATGATTACTAAAATTTGTGATAGGAAATAGTGTTGTAAAATGTTGATATTTCGATATGTGTCGATACTGAAATATCTGAAACGGTTCAAATACTCCTTTTCTGCAGTATCGATACACCGATACCAGCTGTGCATTCTTGCTCTCTCTTCAGTTTGACACACAGCCGCCTCGTCTCATTCGGTTAAATAGTGCTTGTATTGCGCATCGTTTTACTCATTCCCGCAGGTTCCACTCTCACACCATAAAGCCGCCTCTCAAACAGCTTGCGAGTACCAAAGTCACTTCTTTTTCGTGGCTTATTGCGCTTAAACGGTCAAATACATACAAAATGATGTCAAAATGCCTGTCTTGCTGAGTCTTCAGGGGAACACAGTCAGCTCTGAAACGTAAATAGTTGAGAACGCATGTTGTGTATCAGTATATTGGATCCGTGCATATACTCTTAAAGTGACAGCAGCCTAATAAACCTGTCTAAAGGTGACTTTTTTTTAAATCTGTCATTTGGATTAGTTTTATGATTTATCTGCAGTCCTCTTTTGGAGGTTGTTTGGCAGTACAGATAATAATCTACTTTTGTTGTATGGAAAAAAGCTGCTGGGAAGTTCTCCTTTTGTGTTTCAAGAATTTAATATGTAGTCAAAACAACAGTGAGCTGAGTGAATATACATGTAAAGTGTGGAATTAATCAGTTTAGCTTCTTGCATTTATATATTTCTATGTGAAATGAAAGCATGCATGTACAGTAGACAGCGGTGAAGTCGTGTATTGTGTGATAAACACTCACTGATGTTTTGAGATGCTGATACTGGAGTTAATGGTGTGATTTATTCCTTTGTATTCTCTCCTGATGTCTTTTCTGTCATTGACTAGTTCCATGAAACAGGTCAACACTGATTGATTGACATAAATGTGTCTGGGTTGTGGCTCTGAATCAGTGACCTGATGCTGAATGTCTGATGTTAAACAGAAAATGGGTCAGTGTTGCAAAAAAAGTTTATAAAGGCATTAAAACGATTAACAATAAGAAACTGTGCATACACCGGCACCCGCCATTTTAAAAAATCTGTGTAAAATAAAATTTTAGACATTATGCAAATGTCAAAATAATGTGTGATTGGTCACTACGTTCCCAAATGCACCCTAAACTCACAACACATGTAGAGATGGAGTTCACTGCATTCATTTACTGTGAACGGAGCCACTCTGAGACGCGGAAAACACCGGATCACAAGCATCGCGTGAGCACTTCGCTTTGAAACATGCAGCGCAAACAGACTATATACTTAATTAATTAATTTTGTGATTTGATAAGGGCACGATTTTAGTTTGTTTTGACCGATACTTTGCCAAAGCAATGGTGTGGTTTTAAAATATTTTTGGTTCATTATGAAACTGGCGGAACAGAATAGTAATAAATGGGAAACACTGTAAATATATAGGAATCACTAAGTGGGTCATTGACATGTAGGGCCCTATAAAATTGTTTAATTTTTCCCAAATTACAGTAAAAAAAAAAATTCTCCCCATTTTTTCCTCTTGTAATTTTTTTGGACTCCATTTTAATGGTTAAATTTAAATTTTTTGTAATCAAAAAGCATGTCTAATTATTGGAAATCGTGAAACATACAATTTATTAAAAGTTTAACAATATTTACATGTTTAGGCCCCTATGAAAAAAAAAAAAATTCCCCTTAAATTCTGTTTTATTTTTTACCAAATTCTGAGTTTTTTTTTTTGTTTTTCTGGATTCCATTTTAATGGTTTGATTAAATTGATAATTAAAAAAGCATGTCCAATTTCAATCATTTTTTTAATATGTTTTCACAAAATCTATGTTGTGTATTTTCTGGTAATCAAATAAAATTAATACAATTCTAATCAAACTTTTTTTGTCAAACAGCGTGCTGCATAATGAGCTTTACTGTTAAAATTAAAACATGGAAGAAAAATTGTAACAGTAATATATTTCTGTCAAGTTAAACCAAACTTTTATTTTGATGAGTTGCCATGAAGACCTTTTGAGTTTCTGTGTTTTTATGATATGGCGATAGTTTTTCTCAAATGAAATGGTAAAATGCTGTGTTTTTATGACTGGATTCTGCGATTCCATCCGCGTTTTCTGCATCGTGGAAATCATAGAGCCGTAGACACACAATCATTTTGGGTAGTTGATGTTCCTGTACTCTAACTAAAACTATTTTATAAACCTAATTTTGCCATTTATTTTAGAGTTATTATGCATGCATATTTTTTTCTAACGCTCAGAGGTCCTTTTCAAATAAACTAGTGAATGTAAAAAGGTGTTTTTTGGCACATGCGGTCGTGGTTTTGCCTGATATATTAGTTCATGTAAAGGTCTCGGTTTTCTTTCAGTAAATTGATTCTCTTATTAAACCTAGTATGAGATGACACATGATCTATGATTAAACTCCCCGTCTTCCTTTCGGATCCACATTCCTCCAGTTATCCCAGACAGCTTAGTTTGTAGGAATCTGGGCTCTCCGTTGGCCCTTGGGAAGCTGAACGAGGTGCCTCTGTGTGTGTGTGTGTGTGTCTATTGTGAGAGACATACGGGGCTCCAGGCTCTGGTGGTCATGAGAACCTTCTGTTTTGTGTCAGACAGAGCCGATGCTCACGGGTGAGTGAACACTGGACGACTATTCAACCTCCCTTTACCCCATGGGGACTGACACAATGCCATTCACCATCAGCTGCACCGGCACAACTCACAACCAAAGCCAAATGTAGTTACAGAGCTATTTGGTAGGGATGCACGATATATCGGCCACCATATCGGTATCGGACAATATATGTTCATTTTTCGGGCGGATATATTAAAGCCGATAAATAATGTATTATTTCCTTCAGCTGAGAGTCTTCAGATGCGCACTGTTCAACATGATGGTTATGAATTGCTTGAAATATGACTGGAATCACTTCAAAAAGGAAAATACAGTTCAAATGTGCAAGTCTGTCATATAGGTTACTTAAAATTATGATGAGAACATTATAATTGTGTGTTTGGGACATGGATTTAATGAAGAGACTTTTGTTTTTGTAATCAGGCTCTCAAAAATTATATAAAAATTTGGATTTAGGTTTATCGGCCAATATATATTGCTATCGGCTTCCAAATATAAAGAATTATCAGTATTGGCCAAAATGTTCATATCGGTATATCCCTAAAAAAAATTATCTCAAAATTATATAAAATCAAAAATTATATAAAAATTTGGATTTAGATTTATTGGCCAATATATCGGTTATCGGCTTCCAAATATAAAGAATTATCGGTATCGGCCAAAATGTTCATATCAGTGCATCCCCATAAAAAAGGATCTCAAAATTATGTAAAAATTATATAAAATCAAAAATTATATAAAAATTTGGATTTAGATTTATTGGCCAATATATCGGTTATCGGCTTCCAAATATAAAGAATTATTGGTATTAGACAAAATTTTCAGATCGGTGCATCTCTATAAAAAAAAGATCTCAAAATGATATAAAAATTATTAAAAAATAAAAAATTATATAAAAATTTGGATTTAGAGTTATCGGCTTCCAAATATAAAGAATTATCGGTTATCGGTATCGGCCAAAATGTTCATATCAGTGCATCCCCATAAAAAAGGATCTCAAAATTATGTAAAAATTATATGAAATCAAAAATTATATAAAAATTTGGATTTAGATTTATTGGCCAATATATCGGTTATCGGCTTCCAAATATAAAGAATTATCGGTATTGGACAAAATTTTCAGATCGGTGCATCTCTATAAAAAAAACGATCTCAAAATGATATAAAAATAATTAAAAAATCAAAAATTATATAAAAATTTGGATTTAGATTTATCGGCCAATATATCGGTTATCGGCTTTCAAATATAAAGAATTATCAGTTATCCAAAATGTCCATATCGGTGCATCCCTACTGTTTGGGAGTTTATTTTATTGTTTCTAATTTTGGCCTAATTTATTATGCAGAATATTTCTGAACGTGCTGCCTCAAGGTGCATCAGAATGATGGCGTTTGCAAGGTCAAGGTCATGTTTGCACAAATAAAAAGAAATTGGTATGGATCATTGGTTATTTACTTGAAATACTTGCGATTTTAAGTTAGTATTTCAATAATTGAACAACACATTGGCATGTTCATGGTCCTCTGAAGTTGGTTGACATGCAGGTAATTAAATATTTAGGGTTAGATTTACTATCAGCTTTTGGCGTCAGGATTCACTGAAGACACGCAGCGAAGCATTAGCGCTGTAAAGGCGTGAACGGTGATTTCTGCGGCTGATATTATTGCATATGCATCTGTAGGAGTTTCCCTTTCAGACAGTATTTATGGGAGGAGAGTGTTTAAATCAATCATGAGGTGATTTACTGAGGTTTGCACCATTATTTACCGCCACAAAAAACATGTCTTAACCCATATAGGACCCTATTAAATCTTTTATTTTTCCCCAAATTCTGTATTAATTTTTTTGGATAATGTTTTCCCGTATTTTTGGGATTCCATTTTAATGGTTAAATTAAATTTTAGTAATCAAAAAACATGTCTAATTAATTGAATTCATGAAACATACAAATTTAACAACAATTTATTAAAAGTTTAACAAAAAATTAATTTTAGGCCCATATGAAATTTTTTTTTCCCTCAAAATCCATTTTATTTTTTTAACTTGTATTTTATTTTTGTTTTCTGTTTTAAGTTTTCTGGATTCCATTTTAATGATTTAATTAATTATTTTTTTATAATCAAAAGCATGTCTAATTAATTTAATTCTTAAACAACTTATTTTTTTTAATTTTAATTTCTATGAAATGTTTTTGTTGTGTATTTTAATTATCTGGCAATCAAATTCTGGCACAAAACATTAATTTAATTTATCTTTTAATCATATAAAATGAAACACTTTTGTCAAACAAAGTGCTGCACCATAAGCTTTGCATGCAAAAAAAATTGTGATTTATTCCTTAAAAAAAGAAAGTTTCAATAATAATTTATTATTATCATTAGTGTTAGCATTATTATTACATTGAGACGTAGCAAAATTCTACTGTACAACAATAATATATTTCTGTCACAATTTATTTTAACCCGTTATTTTGACGGGTTTCTGTGAAGAGCTTTGAGTTTCTGTGTGTTTATGATATTATGATGATAGTTTTATCAAATGAAACAGTGAAACGCTGATGAAGAGACTCTGGAGATGAAGTTCATGCGTTCATGTCCTCATATAGTGAGACGGCAGAGGCTGAAAACACCGCGAGCTTCAGTGTGTGTGTGTCTGTGTGTCTGTCTGTGTCTGTGTCTGTGTGTGTGTCTCTGTGTGTCTCTGTGTGTGTCTGTCTGTGTCTGTCTGTGTCTGTCTGTGTGTGTTTGTGTGTGTGATAGAGTGTGTGTCTGTGTGTGTGTGTGTGTGTGTGAGAGAGAGAGTGTGTGTGTGAGTGAGAGAGAGAGAGAGACAGAGAGAGAGAGAGTGTGTGTGTGTCTGTGTGTGTGTGTGAGAGAGAGTGTGTGTGTGTGTGTGAGAGAGAGTGTGTGTGTGAGAGTGTGTGTGAGAGTGTGTGTGAGAGTGTGTGTGTGTGTGAGAGAGAGAGTGTGTGTGTGTGTGAGTGAGTGTGTCTGTGAGTGTGTGTGTCTGTGTTTGTTTTTGTGATTTATGAGGACACAAATTTGTATAATGACACTGGTATTACGACGTAAACATGAAATATGAGGACATTTCATATTTCCTCATATTTAAAATAGCTTTAAAAACATACTAAACAATGTTTTATTAAAATTGTAAAAACACAGAATGTTTCCTGTGATGGGTAGGTTTAGGGGTAGTGTGTGTGTGTGTGTGTGTGTGTGTGTGTGTGATGGGTAGGTTTAGGGGTAGGGGTAGTGTGTGTGTGTGTGTGTGTGTGTGTGTGTGTGATGGGTACGTTTAGGGGTAGGGGTTGTGTGTGTGTGTGTGTGTGTGTGTGTGTGTGTGTGTGATGGGTAGGGGTAGTGTGTGTGTGTGTGTGATGGGTAGGTTTAGGGGTAGTGTGTGTGATGGGTAGGTTTAGGGGTAGGGGTAGTGTGTGTGTGTGTGTGATGGGTAGGTTTAGGGGTAGGGGTAGTGTGTGTGTGTCTGTCTGTGTGTGTGAAAGAGAGAGAGAGTATGTGTGTGTGTCACACAGAGACGCACAGAAATATTATTTTTTTGCGGTTTAATATTCACAGACATTTGAAGCGGTCCAACACGACTTGAGCGCTCATGTACGATTCCTTTACGTAAGGAGGAACTTCCCATGAGTCTCAGTCCAGCCACAAACTCTGCTTTAGAGTTGCATAAAGTCTTTTAAATGAGTTTGTTCTTTCCTCTCTCTCCGTCCATCTGCTCCTGCTCTCCGTCCCTCTCCGGCCCTCCATCCGTCTTCGTTGTCCAGGAGAACCGTCCCCTTGTGTTTGGTTCTCATGGGTCGGGCAGCAGATGGAAGGCTAGTCTGTGGCCAGTGGTTTCTCTGAATATGTTAATATATGCATGGGAGTGTGTGCTGGATCTCCTCCTCTGGTATTGTGCTGGTCTGGGAATGTGTCCGAGACTGGGAATCATCTTTATCTGGTGTGGGTTCAGGGTAAGACGGCGATGTGAAGAGGAGAGATATACAGACAGAGTTTGAAGGAGGATTGTTTTGTGGATTTCTGCCATGGAAACCTCATATGACACTGAAGATGAGTGGCAGGAGAAGCGAGGTACACACACTCTCACCAGTCCTGATTCAGTGCATCACGGGTTCAGTTAGAGCTGCTTATTAACTGGGTTTTTAAATGGTGTGTGGTGTGTTGAGCTGTCGGCCCAGTCTTCAGAGATCTGCACTGTTGTTCTGCCTGAGGTGTGTTTGCTGCACTAGTGTTCATCAGTCGGAGTTCAGATTCTCAGTGTTCTGTTACATGAACCCTAAACTTCACAGTCAGATTCACGCTCACGTGTGCATTACATGTTCTCCGAACTTCAGCTCATGTGCAGGCGTGTGTAATTCTTCTCCTCCTGCTTCTCTTTCTCCTCCTTCTCTTATTTCTCCTCATTCTCCCTGTCCTTCTCATCACCCTCTCTCCTCTTCTTCCTCCGTTTGTCCTATTCTTTTTCTCCTCATCCCCTTCTTGTCTCCTTCTCCTCTTCCCTTCCTCTTCCTCCATTTCTCCTCCCCTTTCCTTCCTCTTCTTCTGCTCCTCTTCCTCCTCTCTCCTCTTTTTCTCCTTCTCTTCCTCATCAATTTCTCATATTCTTGTCTCCTCTTCCTCTTCCCTTCCTCTTATTCTTCTCCTCCATTTCTCCTCCTCTTCTTCTCCTCCTCTACGTCTGTTTCTCCTATTCTTTTTCTCCTCCCCTCCCCTTCCCCTCCTCCTCTTCCCTTTTTCTTCTTCTCCTCCTCCTCATTTTCTCCTCTTCTTTTCTCCTCCACTTCCTCTTCAGTTTCTCCTCCTCTTCTCTTCTCTTTCTCCTCCACTTCCCATCCTCTTATTCTCCTCCTCTTCTTTTCTTCTATTCTTCCCTTCCTCTTCTCCTCGCCCTCCTCCTTCTCTTCTTCCATTTCTCCTCTTCTTTTTCTCTGCTTCCCTTCCTCTTCTCCTTCTCCTTCCCCTCCTCGTCTCCTCTCTTCTATTTCTCCTCCTCCTCTTCCCCTCCTCTTCTTCTCCTCCTCTTCCTCCCCCATTTCTCCTCTTCTACCCTTCCTCTTCTTCTGCTCTTCCTCCATCATTTCTCCTCCTCTTCTTTTCTTCTCCTCTTCCCTTCCTCTTCTCCTTACCCTCCTGTTTTTCTCCTCTTCTTTTCCCCCTCTTCCTCTTCTCCTTACCCTCCTCTTTTTCTCCTCCTCTTCTTCCTCCTCTTCTTCTCCTCCTCTTCCTCCATCATTTCTCCTCTTCTTCTCTGCTTCCCTTTCTCTTCTTTTTCTTCTTTGCTTCCCTTCCTCTTCTTCTCCCCTCCTCCGTCTCCTCTCTTCTATTTCTCCTCCTCCTCTTCCTCTCCTCTTCTTCTCTTCCTCTTCCTCCCCCATTTCTCCTCTTCTACCCTTCCTCTTCTTCTCTTCCTCCATCATTTCTCCTCCTCTTCTTTTCTTCTCCTCTTCCCTTCCTCTTCTCCTTACCCTCCTGTTTTTCTCCTCTTCTTTCCCCCCTCCTCCTCTTCTCCTTACCCTCCTCTTTTTCTCCTCCTCTTCTTCCCCCCTTCTTCCTCCTCTTCCTCCTCCATTTCTCCTCTTCTTCTCTCCTCTTCCCTTCCTCTTCTTTTTCTTCTCTGCTTCCCTTCCTCTTCTCCTCCCCTCGTCCTTTTCTTCTCTTCTATTTCTCCTCCGCTTTTCCGCCTCCTCTTCCCTTCTTCTTCTCCTCTTCCTCCTTTTGTCCTCTTCTTTTTCTCCTCCTCCTCTTCCCTTCCTCTTCTTCTCCTCGTCTTGCTCCTCAATTTCTCCTCCTCTTCTTTTCCCCCTCCTCCTCCTCCTCTCCTCTTCTGCTCCTCCTCTTCCGCCTCCTCCATTTTTCCTTCTCTTCCTCCTCCACTTCTCCTCTTCTCTTCTACTCCTCGTCTTGCTCCTCCATTTCTCCTCCTCTTCTCCTCCTCCTCTTTTCTCCCCCTCTTCTTCCTCGTTCTCCTTTCTCTCTTCCTCTTAACTCTCTCTCCGTGTCAGAATATGCCTACTTCCATACTATATAGTAGGTGAAAAAGTATGTGAGCAAAGTAGTCTGTCTGAATTCATAGCATTCATAAAACAGACGAAAAGTTCAGGATGACCGCCTGCTTCCAGCGAGATTCTGGAGTGCGTATAGCCTGGACACTTTACTATCCCATGAGGCCACGGGAGAGGGTTTGTGATGCAGTAGGTCACATGACAGTGACAGCATGCTGGACACATCCAAATTTTATTCATACAACATGCATTCATACTACATAAAACATACTCGCAAAGTTTTACATACAGTATGAGCAGCTTCAGTCTTTGCTGTAGGTAGACTTCTCGTTATGTAGGGTTTTGTATCTCCTCAGTGCCTATAAAGCGTGTGAACGTCATTCGGGAGATCAGTGTGACTCGTTTTGGAGTTAGTCTGTGGCCTGTGCATGAATGCTGCGCTCGATGAAAGTCTGTCTAACATGAGACTGTGTGTCTGCTAACCGTCCAATCAGAACTCTTTGTTTTTCCACTGCCGGCAACACAAAGTGAACAAAATGTGTGCCATTTAAAAGACAGGATCCAGTTCAAGAACAGACCACATTTCAGTGAATATATGGGAGAAAACAGTCTGAAAGCCGCAGGGAAATATGACTGTGGTCAGGAATCAGGCGGAATCACAGCTGGACGTTGGCATGGAAAACTGGAAAGAGTGAAATGCGGCTCATGATTCGGCGATGTGGTGTGTTTGTGTGTGTTTTTGGGAGATGTGTTTTAGTAGTGATGTGTAATGACAGCATTTAAGTGTTTGAGGAATGAAGCCCAGTACACTAAATACAGCATCAGCCGCTCTGAAAACAGACATTATTACAGAACAAGGTTAGTGAAGGAACGAGACTGCGACGCTCTGTAGTGTTTCATTCTAAAGAAAATGAGAATAATCCAATGAAAAACAGTCAGTGAGAATATTAGGAATAAGTCTTGCCTAAAAAATCAAGTACATAATTATAATAATTTAAGTAAAAAAAAAACATTATAATAAAAATATTTTATATGAACATTATAAATATTAAAATTTATGCCCTGGAAGGAGATAATTTTCGTAAAAGTATCATTGAAAAAATGAATTTTCTTTTATCAAAATATTTCTTTATTCTGATTTCTGAGATGTGGACATATAAGTCATAAAAAAATGAATATTGGGAGCACAGACTTAAGTTTGGTCTCATTTTAAGGAAGACCCGTGGCAGTAAAAAAAGTTATAAAGTGAAACCAAAAAAAAAGTTATAGCGGTTTAAGTTTATGAAAATGATTTTATATAAAATATATATTTTATGAAACATGTTGAACTCTAAAACTGCTAGAAAATCAAAGCTGTGTTCCAAATTTGAGGTTGATATCTCAAGAAATGAGCTCTCAGTCAGAGTTTGTTCGGGCGCAGTGCCGACTTTTCCCCGTTAGATGCCAGCAGAACTCCACTGGGACACACACACAGCGGCTGGATACGTGATTTGCAGTTGAGTTGTTCTCTCTCAATTATTACAAGCACACACACGCACACCCACACACAATTTTTTTTATTACACACATACACACCACACTCTAAAATATCCATACCAACACACACACACAGTTATAGCTGCATAATTTATCCAGTTGGCTCTATAATATGCAGAAACAGAAAACAGGAATAAAGTGAGTATTTGCTTTATACGCCAAACCTGAGAAAATGGCACCATCTGGTAAAAAATAGTAAAAATTTTTAATTTTGAAGCCTTGCTAACAGAATGGAAGCCTATTAACAAAGATTGCAACATTTTATAGTTAAATGGCCCTGGGATTAAAAATCACAGTTTTAATGGGGACATTTTTGTCCAAACGGTGCTAAGAGGAAGTATTTTGTGTACCTAGTGCAAAATTTATTTTTTTAAAGGAAATGGGGGTGAAATAGTAAAATTCCAATAAAAATACACACCTGTGCCAAAATTGATGTAGTTAGCATTAACACAGGAAAAATTATCAAAAAATGAAACTGAAAAAGACAAAAATGTCCATAAGGAAGCACAAGGGTTTAAAAAGACATGATATTCCCACTATAACCAGTGGATGGCAGCAGAGGAGCACTTACTGACTTATTAGCCAGTGCTTCACTGTTAAATTCCCAATAAACAAACATGATATTATTAGTAACTGCACTTATTAGCAAAACAATAGTAATTTTATGATTAAATTAAGTTAGTGATAAATGTTCCTCCTGCTCTCTAATGTTAGTGGGGAGCCCTGCCGTTTGGAGCGATCGTCAGCTTGATCGGGTGCAAAGCGCTGAGCGTGAGGTCGTTGTGCAGTGTGTCGAGCCACCGCTGCTTCGGCCGCTTTCCAATGACTTCCAGCTGGGAGCCCGCTTTGGCAAGCGTCGTATGGTCCGCGCGCAGGACATGGCCGTACCACCGAAGCCGGGCGTCACATAGGCATCATTACAGACGTGGTCGAAGCACGTGATGCCGAAGATCCATCGTTCTACATCTTTCGTCACGGGCCAACACTCACAACAGGACGGATGACGGTACGGTAGATCTTCGACTGGTCTTCCTATCGCAGTGACTTCATGGTTCAGACTTCCATCAGCTGCGATCAAGACACTTGAATGTCTGGGTTCTTGGTCGGTCAGTGCCGCTGACCCGTGTTCCCTGCTCGTTCGGGTCTGTCGTCATGTACTCTGTCTGTTTAACATTGAGACGTTGGCCTGAAAGTTGCCAGCCGATTGCTCCATGCCTGGACGTTCTGCTCGGGGCTGGCTTTCGGTTTAAAATGATATTTTTCCCTATCGAATTAAGGTCTACTGTACAGTAGAGATGTCAGTTAAAGGGTTAAGTTATCTTTTAGGTGGGATTTTATAAAAAAGCAAAAAGCACTAAAAAAAGACCAAAAATCTTGATTTATTACCCTATTAACACAGTATACCCCATTTCCCCATGATATATGTACAAGTCCTTTGCCCACCGGCAACTATAGTATAGTATAAGTGTACAAAAAACTATAGATCTCTTGTAAGATTTGTTTTGCTTGGATGATTCTAGAGACCTTCATGATTATGTAGATATATATATGTCAACAAAAAATACTTATTAGTAACATGAAAATGACCTTTCTTTGGGAGGGTTTGCCTTCGCCTTGCTTCCTGGAAGTAGGGGGAGGAAGTTGGCAGCCTCATGTGACAGGAAGGAAGTGAATACCTTTTTTTTTTTTTTTCTTCTTGAAATCCTTTATTTGGTTGTTTGCTTGCATGTCATTGAGACATAAAACATGGATAACATCTAGAAAAATACTTACAAAGGGAAAATGACAACTATACACTCACCTAAAGGATTATTAGGAACACCTGTTCAATTTCTCATTAATGCAATTATCTAATCAACCAATCACATGGCAGTTGCTTCAATGCATTTAGGGGTGTGGTCCTGGTCAAGACAATCTCCTGAACTCCAAACTGAATGTCAGAATGGGAAAGAAAGGTGATTTAAGCAATTTTGAGCGTGGCATGGTTGTTGGTGCCAGACGGGCCGGTCTGAGTATTTCACAATCTGCTCAGTTACTGGGATTTTCACGCACAACCATTTCTAGAGTTTACAAAGAATGGTGTGAAAAGGGAAAAACATCCAGTATGCGGCAGTCCTGTGGGCGAAAATGCCTTGTTGATGCTAGAGGTCAGAGGAGAATGGGCCGACTGATTCAAGCTGATAGAAGAGCAACTTTGACTGAAATGACCACTCGTTACAACCGAGGTATGCAGCAAAGCATTTGTGAAGCCACAACACGCACAACCTTGAGGCGGATGGGCTACAACAGCAGAAGACCCCACCGGGTACCACTCATCTCCACTACAAATAGGAAAAAGAGGCTACAATTTGCACGAGCTCACCAAAATTGGACAGTTGAAGACTGGAAAAATGTTGCCTGGTCTGATGAGTCTCGATTTCTGTTGAGACATTCAGATGGTAGAGTCAGAATTTGGCGTAAACAGAATGAGAACATGGATCCATCATGCCTTGTTACCACTGTGCAGGCTGGTGGTGGTGGTGTAATGGTGTGGGGGATGTTTTCTTGGCACACTTTAGGCCCCTTAGTGCCAATTGGGCATCGTTTAAATGCCACGGCCTACCTGAGCATTGTTTCTGACCATGTCCATCCCTTTATGACCACCATGTACCCATCCTCTGATGGCTACTTCCAGCAGGATAATGCACCATGTCACAAAGCTCGAATCATTTCAAATTGGTTTCTTGAACATGACAATGAGTTCACTGTACTAAAATGGCCCCCACAGTCACCAGATCTCAACCCAATAGAGCATCTTTGGGATGTGGTGGAACGGGAGCTTCGTGCCCTGGATGTGCATCCCACAAATCTCCATCAACTGCAAGATGCTATCCTATCAATATGGGCCAACATTTCTAAAGAATGCTTTCAGCACCTTGTTGAATCAATGCCACGTAGAATTAAGGCAGTTCTGAAGGCGAAAGGGGGTCAAACACAGTATTAGTATGGTGTTCCTAATAATCCTTTAGGTGAGTGCACACTGCAGCAACTATAGTTGCCGGTGGGCTTAAATATGCAGACAGCCTATGACTAAAAATCATTAGAAAGTTCTAAGGATTTATTGTAAAAAAATGATTATTATAAAAATCTGTGCTTTTTATCTGTGATATCAATTTCTTAAAGTCTATGTCTTTAATATGTAATATGAGCCTCTTATGCATCCACTGTGGGGAAAAAACTCCTGGAGAAAAACATATGGATTGTCATATAAATGTATTTATTTGTTACCCAGAAGTTTCATTCATACTGAAGCCAGAGGGCGCCCTCGAGCAGACGCGCCACACACACTCAGAGGAGTTTAGATCTCAGGAAATCCCTAATAAAGCTCGCGCTGTAGCTGAATAAAAAGAAGATAGAAACGCTTTGATTAAACATGAAGACAATAAACACACGACTGCGACAAGATATGGTGTATTTGAGTTCTTCAAGCCTTCTCGGGTATTTTCATAATAATAAAGTATGCAGTGCTGATTGACAGACTTCATCACTGTATAGAATACTATAAAATAATGCGTCGTCTGCCTCATTCTGTGATGAGAAACCACGTGAGCGCTTCGCATCACTAGTTTGTGAAGATGTTTACTCCTGATCACAGCTCTTGACACGCTGGGCATATATTTGTTTCATTAAAATCTCAGCCTTTGCGCTTTCATAATCGCACATAACCCAAATCACGATTGCGGTTCGATTTCGATTAATCGTGCAGCCCTAAAGCATAATGTCGTCCACATAGAGAAGTGTCCATGACGTCCATCACAAGAATGAATAGGAGTGGTCCTTGGTGGACGCTCACAGTAATATGGAGCTCATTCGTTGTGCCTGCACTCAGCTTTTTGGTTCGTCATACAGCAGTAAAGTGAAGTTCTTCAGGAACTTCGTGGGCTCTTAGTGCGTGCCAGATGGCTTCATGGGGAACGCGGTCGAATGGCTTTTCGAGGTCGAGAAAGGCAGCGCGCAGGGGCTTATTGTGTCAACTCTCCCACGGTTCTTCACGAATCCGGCCTGATTGACTGTGAGGCGAATGATGTTACGCACACGCTCGAAGGGCAATCGAATTGACCGGTAGTTGACACATTCAGCCGGGTTGCCCTTCTTCTTCCAGATTGGTATGGTTGTGCTGACCTGCCAGTCGTCAGGCGTCTTCTTCTCTGAAACGACCTGGCTAGCCATTCAACCGAATTCCAGCATTGTGACTTCCACACCGCGTCTGGTCCAGTTGCTTTACCCGGCTTCGTTTTCCGCTTGCACTGGACCGAGAACAGAAGGAGTGGACACAATCGGCAAATGCGGGAACTAGGGGTGGGCGATATAGCCTCACACACACATACACACACACACACACAGGTGTAGCAGCAGCATCACAGTCACACAGCACGAGTCAAATGGTAGCAACGTAAAAAAAAGTAGCCTTGGTACAAGTTAGTAGTGTTTTCCCTGGAAATCTTAAGTAAAAGTATAACATCTTAGTTTAACAATAACTAAAGTAATTTATGCCATGAATATTCGATTCTGATTGGCTGGAAGGTGTGCAATAAAATCGTTTAATGCACAGGTAGTTCCAAGTCAGTTGAATCACCGTTCTATAATAATGCGCTGTTTTCATTGAAGCGCACACACATAGGCCTACGTCACTCGCACTGCGCACACACACACACATTCATGAGCACAGAAACTTATCAACGCCGCCCCACGACTTTTAGTCATAGCTAAGCTACTGGATCACTACATTATATTTCTCAGCAACGATGGGGTTACATCACTATTTTTAAGTAATAAACGCACATCTTCGTTGTTAAGAGAGACGCTGAACAGACGCAGATATGGATCTCTCGCTCTCTCTCTCGATAAATAATTCAAATGCTAAAATTCATTCAAATAAATGTAATCTTTCGCACTGCTTTATCTCTGTGTCTGATTCAAAGTGGGCAGAATGCTGGATCTCACGAGCCGTAACTGACCAAAATAACCGTCAGTTTTACCCTTCCGGTCAAATATTGCGCTGCAAACATCAATAACAGCTTTAAGTTGTCAGTGCTGGCAAATTACCATGGCATAAGCGGGATAATCCACGGCTAGCTGTAAATAAAGCACGGCCAGCGATGCTCGAGTCATTTGTTTACTTTTGTGCCGCACATCACCAGTATCTCCTCCTCGCGTACCTTCATAGCCTGGGTGTGCTCGACGGTGTTTTTGCTTCAAGTGGTGAAACAAGTTTGTTGTGTGTGTGTTTCCACCTTTAGCGGTAACAGTTTTCTTGCATATTTTGCAAAATGTGCTTTGTTGGAGGTCTGACCTCTTGTAACCAAACCACTTCCATACTATTGAAGTAGCTCCCTTTTTAGGTAAATCGTCGTCGGAGGCTGATGTGCTGCTCTTACTCTCAGACAGGTGTTGTGCGCGCTAGGGAACGTAAATGCGCCATACGTCATCGCATCGCTAGGCCTATATCATTGATATCGCGAGATGACACTTTTTTTATCATACAGTGGGGAGAACAAGTATTTGATACACTGCCGTTTTTGCAGGTTTTCCCACTTACAAAGCATGTAGAAGTCTGTAATTTTTATCATAGGTACTCTTCAACTGTGAGAGACGGAATCTAAAACAAAAATCCAGAAAATCACATTGTATGATTTTTAAATAATTAATTTGCATTTTATTGCATGACATAAGTATTTGATCACCTACCAACCAGTAAGAATTCCGGCTCTCACAGACCTGTTAGTTTTTCTTTAAAAAGCCTTCCTGTTCTCCACTCATTACCTGTATTAACTGCACCTGTCTGAACTCGTTACCTGTATAAAAGACACCTGTCCACACACTCAATCAAACAGACTCCAACCTCTCCACAATGGCCAAGACCAGAGAGCTGTGTAAGGACATCAGGGATAAAATTGTAGACCTGCACAAGGCTGGGATGGGCTACAGGACAATAGGCAAGCAGCTTGGTGAGAAGGCAACAACTGTTGGCGCAATTATTAGAAAATGGAAGAAGTTCAAGATGACGGTCAATCTCCCTCGGTCTGGGGCACCATGCAAGATCTCACCTCGTGGGGCATCAATGACCATGAGGAAGGTGAGGGATCAGCCCAGAACTACACGGCAGGACCTGGTCAATGACCTGAAGAGAGCTGGGACCACAGTCTCAAAGAAAACCATTAGTAACACACTACGCCGTCATGGATTAAAATCCTGCAGCACAAGCAAGGTCCCCCTGCTCAAGCCAGCGCATGTCCAGGCCCGTCTGAAGTTTGCCAATGACCATCTGGATGATCCAGAGGAGGAATGGGAGAAGGTCATGTGGTCTGATGAGACAAAAATAGAGCTTTTTGGTCTAAACTCAACTCGCCGTGTTTGGAGGAAGAAGGATGAGTACAACCCCAAGAACACCATCCCAACCGTGAAGCATGGAGGTGGAAACATCATTCTTTGGGGATGCTTTTCTGCAAAGGGGACAGGACGACTGCACCGTATTGAGGGGAGTATTTTCATAACATGAAGCTGTTTTTACACTAATGTATTGGATATGAATCATCTGATTATTTTGGTCATACTGACCACTCTTAGTTGACTAAAACTTTATAAAGGTTCTCTGTATGGCAGTAAACAAGATTCCCCAGGTGCTTCTGCAAAGGGTGGGAATGGATCGTAGCATTTCCCTTTGAGATGGGAGCATTTAAGTGGCTTCATTAGAGTGTGTGTGAGTTGTGGGTCGTGAGAGACTGTGCTGTGGGCAGTACTCACTGGGTTGTGGTTAACTCGTTGCTATGGAAACGGCTATTGACTAGGACAGAATGCTTTCACCCCGGAGTGCCTCATAAAGGCCGGACACAGCCTCTCTCCGCTGCTTCATAGATCTGCTTTAATTTGCCTTTGTGTGCTGGGAAAAGCCCTCCGTGTAGAGGAACTTTCAGGATTGGGACCGTGCACAATGGGCCCTGAATTAAATCACTGCTGGCCGTTCTCGTCCCCGGATGAGGGTGATAAATGCTCATAGGTAGATGTATTATTTTTTTTGCGATGTAATTCATGACAAATAAGCACATTTCTTCCTCCAGGAACATTGCAAAAATCTAATTTTTTATCTTATTTTAGTATGTTAGAGCAAAGAAGGAAAACATATGCTCACATTTCCATATTATTATTCCATTTGTATTTTATTTGTATTTTTTTTTTAAATGTTTTTATTTTTCTCACATTCTCATATTATTTCCATGGTATTGTCCCATTTTATTTTAATACATTAAATGAATACATTAATTAATTAATTTATTTTAATTTATTTTATTTTTTTCTCACATTCTCATATTATTCCCATGGTATTATCCCATTTTAATTAAATACATTAAATGAATGAATGAATTTATGAATGAATGAATTAATTTTTATTTCTTTTATTTATTTCTTTTGTCTCACATTCTCTTATTCCCATGGTATTATCACATTTTTATTTTATTTTATTTTTTTAAATGTTTTTTATTTTTTTCACATTCTCATATTATTCCCATAGTATTATCCAATTTTATTTTAATAAATTAAATTAAATTAAATTAAATTAATTGATTAATTAATTAATTTATTTTAATTTAATTTATTAAAAAAAGAAATTCTCACATTCTCATATTATTCCCATAGTATTATCCTATTTATTTTAAGTAATTAATTAATTAATTTATTTTAATTTATTTTTTCTCACATTCTCATTTTATTCCCATAGCATTATCCTATTTTATTTTAAGTAATTATTTTATTTTATTTTATTTTATTTATTTATTTTTTGCAATGCAACTTCTCATGACAATTAAGCACATTTCTTCCTCATTTTACCCTTATTTTAATTACTGTAATGTGAAAAGGGTATTTAAATATTTTAAATGATTTAAAACATTGATATTTGTCATTGCAGTATTTGTTATGTTGCTTTTATTTTTACAGTAATGAAAATCCAGAAAAATAATGACAATATCAGAAATAATGTCACAATGCCAAAAGCATTCCTTTCAATGAGATGTTTATTTATTCAGTTATTGAAATAATTATGAAAACAGCAGTGTCACTACTTCGCGTTAGTTCCTGCCAATCCGCACTGGATCCTCCGGCGGTTTCGCTGTATGAATATCCTGCTGATTTGTTTCACACACAGTGTTTTCTCTCAGGTCTTACACATGCATAAATCTTGACGTGTGTACCATTATTCATGTGGATCACTTCATCACACCTTCATGAATCACCGATGAGTCCAGAACTGACCACACTCTGAGTGTGTTATAGTGCAGGTGATGCTCACATTCCCATAAAAGCTCCATTAATTGTTTATGCCTGTGATTTGTTGTTTTCTGCAGTGTGTTCTTGTCTTCATGCTCTCTGTGTGTTTTGTAACACTGGCAAAACCAGAAGTATGCATGTGTGTTGTTATTGGGTTGTTTGTTTTTGTTTGTGAACACAGACTGAGGAAGCAACACACACACACACACACACACACACACACACACACACGCACGCACACACACTCTCACACACATACACACATACTCACTCTCGCTCACTCACTCACACGCACAAACACACTCTTTCACACACTTACACATACTCACACACACACACACACACACTCACAAACACACTCTCAAACACACACATTCACAGACACACTCTCTCTCTCTCTCTCTCTCTCTCTCTCTCTCTCTCTCACTCACACACTCTCACACACACACATACACACACACATGCAGTTCATTATCTTTAGTCTTTCACACTCTGTTCTTTACGCTGTTTTTAATTAGGGGGTTTTATAGCAGAGAAATAGTTCACCCCTAAAACCAGAACAATCTGTTTTTGACCCTCATGTTGTTATGCTGTTATTTTTCCATGTTTTTGTTTTTTCTCTGAATAACCAAAAGAGTTTAAGTTTTTCATGCATCTCTTTTCCATTCAAAAACACGTCATAGGCTCAGATGCGCTTCGGTCGATCGGATCACAGGTGTACGACTCTAAACACAGGTACACACAGGTGTACGACTCTAAACACAGGTACACACAGGTGTACAACTCTAAACACAGGTGTACGACTCTAAACACAGGTACACACAGGTGTACGACTCTAAACACAGGTACACACAGGTGTATGACTCTAAACACAGGTACACACAGGTGTACGACTCTAAACACAGGTACACACAGGTGTACAACTCTAAACACAGGTGTACGACTCTAAACACAGGTACACACAGGTGTACGACTCTAAACACAGGTGTACGACTCTAAACACAGGTGTACGACTCTAAATACAGGTGTACGACTAAACACAGGTACAACTCTAACCACAGGCGTACGACTCTAAACACAGGTGTACGACTCTAAACACAGGTACACACAGGTGTACGACTCTAAACACAGGTACACACAGGTGTACGACTCTAAACACAGGTACACACAGGTGTACGACTCTAAATACAGGTGTACGACTAAACACAGGTACAACTCTAAACACAGGTGTACGACTCTGAACACAGGTACACACAGGTGTACGACTCTAAACACAGGTGTACGACTCTAAACACAGGTACACACAGGTGTACGACTCTAAACAAAGGTGTACGACTCTAAACACAGGTACACACAGGTGTACGACTAAACACAGGTACAACTCTAAACACAGGTACACACAGGTGTACGACTAAACACAGGTACAACTCTAAACACAGGCGTACGACTCTAAACACAGGTACACACAGGTGTACGACTCTAAACACAGGTGTACGACTCTAAATACAGGTGTACGACTAAACACAGGTACAACTCTAAACACAGGTGTACGACTCTAAACACAGGTGTACGACTCTAAACACAGGTACACACAGGTGTACGACTCTAAACACAGGTGTACGACTCTAAATACAGGTGTACGACTAAACACAGGTACAACTCTAAACACAGGTACGACTCTAAACACAGGTGTATGACTCTAAACACAGGTACAACTCTAAACACAGGTGTACGACTCTAAACACAGGTACGACTCTAAATACAGGTGTACGACTAAACACAGGTACAACTCTAAACACAGGTGTACGACTCTAAACACAGGTACGACTCTAAACACAGGTATATGACTCTAAACAGGTACACACAGGCGTACAACTCTAAACACAGGTACAACTCTAAACACAGGTGTACGACTCTAAACACAGGTGTACGACTCTAAACACAGGTGTACTACTCTAAACACAGGTGTACGACTCTAAACACAGGTGTACTACTCTAAACACAGGTACAACTCTAAACACAGGTGTACGACTCTAAACACAGGTGTACGACTCTAAACACAGGTGTACGACTCTAAACAGGTACACACAGGTGTACGACTCTAAACACAGGTGTACTACTCTAAACACAGGTGTACTACTCTAAACACAGGTACGACTCTAAACACGTGTACATGGAAATGTTCCATTACAGATTTAAATGTCGATAAAAAACGATTGCGAAATGACGGCGTTTCCATTAACCGATGTTATGCGACTAAAACTTTTTTTTTTTCCTCTCACGATAAATCATTCCAAAAATTATGCCACGTATGCTGGGTTTACGTGTATCCCAGTCACCGTACTAGCCATTATTTCTAATGGAAGGAGATGTGTGTGTTATCCAAGCATTAATGGCAAGGAAAGCGGCACGTATGAGGTGTGTGTGTGTGTGTGTGTGTGTGTGTGTGTGTGTGTGTGTGTGTGTGTGTTTCTCCCTCATATCTGCTTCAAGGTCTTCATGATAATGTGGCATTTCTGTGTTTAGAATGCAGTATTCCTGTAATTCTCTTATGAGTTTAATAAAGAACTGTCTCGTCTTCTGTCCAAACACAGTCATCTGTAAAGAATCGTCTTTTACGTACGCCAGGTGACCTGTAAATGCGTTTCCATTGTAGTTTTGCGAAAATATCCTTTTTCGAATTGCCTGAAAGACCACCTCATGCGAGCGTAAAAACTTTTTTGCGATATATGGGAGATTTTGCAAAATTGACGCGTTTCCATTGGGCGTATTTTCAATCCGCAGTTCCAATTTGCACAATTTGAAGGGTAATGGAAACGTTATTTTTTTGCTAGTGCTTGTGTGCATTTAAATGTCTGGAACCTAAAATGAACATGATGTGGTTGAAAACACTGAATAGTTGTGATATGTGACGAGCGCTGAGTGTGTTTGTCTCTGGATCAGCGCCAGCCAAAGCGCGAAAGCACGTTTGAATTCAAGAGGCACTGCGTTCTGATTCGGTCCGGCTACACGCCGGTTATAGGGCACTGGGTTTCAGTACCCAACCCTAGGTTTGATTAATTCTGTTGTGTTTTAAAGCATATGCATCAGGGAATGTGGAGCATGCTGGTCATTATCTGGTCATTTTAACAGAGTAAAACTCTTAAAACTGTAATGAATATGAACGATGTGTGTGTGTGTGTGTGTGTGTGTGTGTGTGTGCAGGTTGTTTTGAGTGCTGTATTAAGTGTCTGGGAGGCGTGCCGTACGCGTCTCTGGTGGCCACCATCCTGTGCTTCTCTGGTGTGGCGCTCTTCTGCGGCTGCGGACACGTGGCTCTGACAGGAACCCTCACCATCCTGGAGAACCACTTCTCCAAGATCACCTCGGACCACGCCATGCTGACTGACATGTGAGTGTGTGTGTGTATACATACTCTTCTTGAAGTTTACCTGATCATTCAACATTGATGACACTCACTGGTTCATGGTTAAAATGATGTTTCACCTGTTATTGTTCGATTAAATCTGCTCACATCTGTTGGTGATTCATCAGCGCTTCACATTTGTTCTGGAGACTTGATTAAAGTCATGTGACGAGGTTTTCTCAAGCAGCGCTGAGCCCCGAGGCCAGAGGTTAACAGGAAAATCGCCTCGGAGACGCTCCAGATGTGCTCGAGCAGTAACAGCTGTGAACTCTTCTCTTCTGCAGAATCCAGCTCATGCAGTATGTCATATACGGCATCGCCTCCTTCTTCTTCCTGTACGGCATCATTCTGCTCGCGGAGGGATTTTATACCACCAGTGCCGTCAAGGAGCTTCACAACGAGTTCAAGACTACCATCTGCGGACGCTGCATCAGTGGGATGGTACAGTCACATCCTGCTTTTCCCATCTGTCTTTAATGTGTGTGTTCTTCTCTATATCAGTCTCAGTGTTCCTGAACTCCTGAAACGCCTCCGTCTTGAGTTTTAATCCGGGAACCAACGCATCACAATATTCCTTGTTATAATAATTCATACTCAGAATAAAGGGGCGGGGCCTGGTTGAGTTAGTTAGTAGTGTGTTGAGACTGGCGGTTATGGTAAGGGGCGGGGCATTTCCCAAACACCAATCACAACACACTGCTCCAGCCGACCAATCAGAGCACATTGTGCTTTTCAGAAGGAAAAAATACACACTTTTTCCAGCACTTAAAAGCTCTATATATTATCCAAATGTAATGTTATTTATCTTTAATGTGATGATTTGTTGAACTAAAAGTTTAAAGGTGTAGGAAAATTAACATTTTGTGGCAAACAAGCACGTTTATTTAAAAAAAAGACATGATATTCCCACTATAACCAGTAGATGGCAGCAGAGGAGCACTTATCCACTTATTAGCCATTTCCACTCCTTAATAAATGGAAAAAAGTAGGAAGTCACAAATTCTCATGAAAAACAAAAACTTTTCTTCAGATTGTGACTGAATTACCCAGAAAGCAGTAAAGAGCTGCTTTAATAATCCCTGAAGCTGTCGATCAGCTCAGTGTGAGACTAGAGAACAACAATGGGACATTTAATAAGAGTTTTCCCTATAAAAATGAGGTTTTTGCACATTCTGTTGTTAATAAAAGTGAATTTTATCTGCATATCAACTCAAGCTCAGTGCTTCACTGTTAAATTCCCAATAAACAAACATGATATTATTAGTAACTGCACTTATTAGCAAAACCATTGTCCACAGACCAAGCTCAGTTTAAGATTGAACATTGGTCTGGGAGTCTGCTGTGTATTTTCTACTGCACAAGAGGCGTGATCAACGGGCATTATTCAAATGACTCTGTACGCAATTGGATAGTCCTTCAACCAATCAGACCACAAGAGGCGTGATCAACAAGCAACGACCCATCGCTTCTCTATCCGTCGTCGTGTTAAACCCGCCAATAGCGCGCCAGGTGGATAAGCCAGTCTGTGATTGGTTCCCGCAAAAGTGTAACAGAAGCAGTAGAAATGAATGTACAGGTTTCCAGACTGAGTTGCAGGGCAAAATCAAATCGCCGGCGGATCTGGGTTTACCCCATCTAGCAAAACAATAGTAATTTTATTATTAAATTAACTTTATGATCAATTTTCCTCCAGCGCCACCTCTTTAAGGCCAGTGTATTTCAGAAATAATTCATTATATCCCATACAGTCACTGTGGAGTCTGAAACCATTTGAGTTATTGGCTTTTTAATGTCTCTTCTGCTCATTTATCTGATCATAAATCCAGTAAAACAGTGAAATATTACTCCAGTGTAAAGCAGTGAAATATTACTCCAGTGTAAATCAGCTGTTCTCTATGTGAATATATAGTAAAGTGTAATTTATTCCTGCGATCAAAGCTGAATTTATCATCATTACTCCAGTCTTCAGTGTCACATGATCCTTCACAAATCATTCTCATATGAGGATTTGATGAAACATTTATGATTGTTATCAGTGTTGAAAACAGTTCATATTTTTGTGGAAACTGATAGACTGCCATTCAAAAGCCGGTGGTAAACGGTGTCAAACGTCTCTTTCTCAGTTTGTGTTCCTGACGTACATCCTGGGAATCGCCTGGCTTGGGGTTTTCGGTTTCTCTGCGGTTCCCGTGTTCCTTTTCTACAACATGTGGTCGACCTGCGCTGCCATGCGCTCCCCGGTGGCCAACCTCACCTCCATCGAGAGCATCTGCGTGGACGTGCGTCAGTACGGTACGGGAACAGGAATACTGTCATTATTCAGCTGTTCTCATCAAGATATCCACAGATAACGTCACGTTTATGCTTATGCATTTGGCAGATGCTTTAATCCAAAATGACTTGCATTGCTTTTAAGGTTTACATTTGATCATGCATTTCCTGGTAATTAGATCCATGGTTCTTGGCTATAAACACAGTTTTGTATGTGGAAACAGGTATTATTCCATGGAACGCCACACCGGGCAAAGCCTGCGGCTCAACGCTGGGTGATATCTGCAACACCAGTGAGGTATGAACGCACATTTGTCACACTTTAATTCATTACCTGAGTTGTCCAGCAGTTGATATACATGATTGGTGTTTGTCTGCTGCAGTTCTACCTGTCGTACCATCTGTATATTGTGGCCTGTGCCGGAGCCGGAGCGACAGTCATTGCTCTGGTAAGCAGAAGCTTCTCATATGGTCACATATATATGGGGTGTTTGTTCCTCTTCCTCCTTTTTTTGTCCCTTCATTCCCAGCGCCATCTACTGCAAACCATGCGCTTTAAGCCCCTGATCTAAGGGTTAGTTTGAGATGACGTGGGATGTCAGCTTTAGCAGAAGCGCTTCTCGAGAATCATGCACAATTTATGCTGTTTATGAGAGCATTAGATATTTTACTTTATTAAAAAGTATTTAATCACATGCATTACTGATACCCAAAGGGAAATTGAGTGTTGTTGTATCTAAACAAGACATTTCGACTTAAGACGACAGATTCAACACCACATAACTAGATCAGTCCAGTTATAATCAATAAAGCTGTCGATACTGGAAGCGTCTGATGTGTCGTGTTACAAGTTGACGGACGACCTGTTTATATTATTATTAATGCTGTCAAACAATTAATCGCGATTAATCGCATCCATAATATGTGTGTGTGTACTGTATAATTATGTATATATAAATACACACTCCTTCATGTATATATATCCTATCATGTATATACTGTATATGTATTTATAACATTTGCATTATTTTTTATATATATATATATATATATATATATATATATATAAGTCTTAAATATATACATGCATATGTGTGTGTATTTATATATACATAATAATTATACAGTACACACACACATATTATGGATGCGATTAATTGTTTGACAGCACTAATAATTATTATTATTATTATTATTATTATCAAATTTTTATTTTAATTTTATTATTTATTTATTGAATTTTATTTAATCGAATTTTATTTTATTTTTGTGTATTTTAATTGCATTATTTTATTTTATTTTTTTTTTACAAATGTTATTTTCGCTATAAATTTTATTTTGAACGTAATTTTATATGCCGTTTTAAATATTTAAATAACTTCTGACATCACTTCAAAGCAACTTGTGATGTTCTTTGCCTACTAATTTAAATATTTTTTTCCAAACTGTGTGTGTATATTAAGTGTGTGCGATATATATCGTTTACGTTAATATCGTAATTGTTGTTTTGACGATGTGCAATCTTTAAATGTGTGGAGTATTTTCCTCACTTTGCAAAAACCAAATAAAAACACGCCTAGAGAGCGCATGCACTGTGATTTACTCTATTAAAATGCAGTAAAAATGCCCCTGTATGAGTATTTGTCTTTTTATTTATATCATATGATATAGTTAAGCAATCACACAAAGAGTGACGATTTTTCCCCAAATATCAGCAGAATTGCGAATGCGATATTGATTCTATACAACAGTTTAACAAACAATTAAGTGACTTACATTTTAGACACAATATTGCCTGTTTTGCAGACTAAAATAGTTCAAATCAAAGCCACAGGACTGTTTTGTGTTTCTGAGCGACACACGGCGGTGTTTCGTTACTGAATGAATCAGTCCCTTTGAACGAATCAGTTTAGTGAATGATTCAATGACTCACTCAGTAAGAAGGTCAAATGCTTCATTCTTGAAATGATCAGCCGTTTGAACGAATCCTTGAATAAATGACTCAATGATTGACTCATTAACAGTGACTTGCCGCCACCTACTGGTGGTTTTAGTTTCATATTTAAAGTATCTTTTCAATTTTAAAATCATTTAAATATCGTCAATGTTTTATCTTTAAATATTTCTAACAAAAAATATCGAGATATCATATTTTTGTCAATATCGCACACCCCTAGTGTGTATGTACAGTGATCAGGCATAACATTATGACCACTGACAGGTGAAGTGAATAACACTGAGTATCTCTTCATCACCTGTTAGTGGGTGGGATATATTAGGCAGCAAGTGAACATTTTGTCCTCAAAGTTGATGTGTTAGAAGCAGGAAAAATGGGCAAGCGTAAGGATTTGAGCGAGTTTGACAAGGGCCAAATTGTGATGGCTAGACGACTGGGTCAGAGCATCTCCAAAACTGCAGCTCTTGTGGGGTGTTCCCGGTCTGCAGTGGTCAGTATCTATCAAAAGTGCTCCAAGGAAGGAACAGTGGTGAGCCGGCGACAGGGTCATGGGCGGCCAAGGCTCATTGATGCACGTGGGGAGCGAAGGCTGGCCCGTGTGGTCCGATCAAACAGACGAGCTACTGGAGCTCAAATTGTTCAAGAAGTTAATGCTGGTTCTGATAGAAAGGTGTCAGAATACACAGTGCATCGTAGTTTGTTGCGTATGGGGCTGCATAGCCGCAGACCAGTCAGGGTGCCCATGCTGACCCCTGTCCACCGCCGAAAGCACCAACAGTGGCACGTGAGCATCAGAACTGGACCACGGAGCAATGGAAGAAGGTGGCCTGGTCTGATGAATCACGTTTTCTTTTACATCACGTGGATGGCCGGGTGCGTGTGCGTGGCTTACCTGGGGAACACATGGCACCAGGATGCACTATGGGAAGAAGGCAAGCCGGCGGAGGCAGTGTGATGCTTTGGGCAATGTTCTGCTGGGAAACCTTGGGTCCTGCCATCCATGTGGATGTTACTTTGACACGTACCACCTACCTAAGGATTGTTGCAGACCATGTACACCCTTTCATGGAAACGGTATTCCCTGGTGGCTGTGGCTCTTTCAGCAGGATAATGCTCCTGCCACAAAGCACAAATGGTTCAGGAATGGTTTGAGGAGCACAACAACGAGTTTGAGGTGTTGACTTGGCCTCCAAATTCCCCAGATCTCAATCCAATCGAGCATCTGTGGGATGTGCTGAACAAACAAGTCAGATCCATGGAGGCCCAACCTCGCAACTTACAGGGCTTAAAGGATCTGCTGCTAACATCTTGGTGCCAGATACCACAGCACACCTTCAGGGGTCTAGTGGAGTCCATGCCTCGACGGGTCAGCAAAAGGGGGACCAACACAATATTTGGTCATAATGTTATGCCTGATCGGTGCATATATAATATGCATTTGCATACTAAAATTATTTTGCTATTCTAAAATAACTAAAGTCCGTTTTAATCCCAATGGAAACAGCATTTTACTGTATTTCATTAGACTTCTCCAGCCGATCGGTCGTGTCATCAGACGCTTGCAGTGTCGACAGTGTTAGCGGTTGAATCTCAGACTTATTTCATCTGCAGTTAAACTGTCTCTTCCGTCATTTATTTGGCATCTCATATTTGTGCTTTCTCTTCCACCAGCTCATCTACATGATGGCTACCACGTATAACTTTGCTGTTTTGAAGTTTAAGAGTCGAGAGGACTGCTGCACTAAATTTTAACGCAGTTTCATCAGAGTGCCTAGAATGAGCAGCCACTGACAATATGGACTAAAATAATAGAGATGAAAACAAATGAGAGAAACATTTCATTGCTTTTGACATGTAATGTGTAAATATAGGATTGTATACAGATGTAGCATTTCCGACGCAGGTGCTGTAAACATGGACGTGTTGTTATCGAGGGTTTGCCTTTGGTTCTGCAACCACTAGAAAAGCTTAATTTGAAGCCTAACATAGAGTCTCTTTAAATCCTCCTGCAGTCTCTTTGACTAAAGTATTATTATCAGTCAGGACAGACAGAAACTTTTTCAGAGAAAAGTATTTTCCCATTCATTTTCTCAATGGAGGTTCTGGAAAATTCTGATCCATGAAACAAACTAACCAGATGATGCTCAAAATTACATTTGATTCAATTGAAAATTGATGAAATCAGACAAAAGACTAAGATTAATTTAGTCTTTCATTAAGAAATTAATGCTTTTATTCATCAAGGATGCTTTAAATTGCTCAAAAGAGACATTTATAATGTTACAAAAGATTCTACTTCAAATAAATGCTGTTCTTTTGAACTTTCTGCACTCTAAAAAATGCTGGGTTAAAAACAACCCAAGTTGGGTTGAAAATGGACAAACCCAGTGAATGAGTTGTTTTAATCCAGTGATTGGGCAGTTTTATTTAACCCAACTATTGTTTAAAAATGACTGTATGGCTGGCTTAAAATGAACCCAAAATAGGTTGGAAATTAAAGATCAGACACATAATTACTAGAGGCAACAATAATAATCAGAAGTTGAACATTTATTAATAAGCAATTTATTATTGTATAATTATTATTCATTAAACTTATTGATAATGTTAATTTATTAAACATATTAATAAATGTTAATTTCCAACATACTTTGGGTTCATTTTAAGCGAGCAATACAGTAATTTTTAAACAATAGTTGAGTTAAATAAAACTACCCAGCAAACATTTAACCCAACAGCTGGGTCAAAACAACCCATTCACTGGGATAAAACAACCCATTCACTGGGATAAAACAACCCATTCCCTGGGATAAAACAACCCATTCCCTGGGTCAAAACAACCCATTCACTGGGATAAAACAACCCATTCCCTGGGTCAAAACCCATTCCCTGGGTCAAAACAACCCATTCACTGGGTCAAAACAACAAATTCCCTAAACAACCCATTCACTGGGTCAAAACAACAAATTCCCTAAACAACCCATTCACTGGGTCAAAACAACCCATTCCCTATGTCAAAACAACCCATTCACTGGGATAAAACAACCCATTCCCTGGGATAAAACCCGCTGGGTTTGTCCATTTTCAAGCCATCTTGGGTTGTTTTTAACCCAGCCTTTTTCAGAGTGTATCAAAGAATCCTGAGAAATAAAATGTATGACGATTTCTACAAAAATATGAACATTGATAATAATCATAAATGTTTATTGAGCATTAACTCATCATATTAGAATGATTTCTGAAGGATTTCTTTTGTTTGATGTTTTACATTGCAATAATATTTCACAATTTGTACTGTATTTTTGATGAGATAAATGCAGCTGGTGAGCAGAAGAGACATTTCATTTCAAGAATTTAAATCAGATTTTATGAGTTTTACTGCTATGAGCTCTGAGGTTTTATATAATTCCTCTATAGAGAAAATGAATGTGATTTTTACTCTCAGAACTTGTTGAGGTGTATTGGGGGAAAAATATATTTTCTAAAGATTTAATTTTTCTGAATTTTGCCAATTGTGCCGGTGCCAGCGAGCCCTCCAGTGTTTTAATGGTGTTTTCTTCCTTCGAACCTGTTTACAGTTTTCAGTGTTGTTTTTATCATTCCTATTCATTTGTTTTAAGCAGTATTATGAAGATTGTTGGTATTTTTAATCTTTATGGAGTTATTTTAAACAGACTTTTCACTGTCTAAATACAATTAAATCATTTTAAATTCTGAAAAACAGATATTTAGTTGCATTATCTGATCAGATTTCATTCAAAACTGCATCTATATGATCAGAACACACACGGCAGATCTTGTCATGTATTATTATATGATTTGCTCATCATAACACTGTCTGCTTTACTATTAATAAACAAAAACATGCTGTTATTAGGAACAAGCTATGTGTCGTTTGATTTAAGGTCATTACTAAAAACGTTACATAAGAACACAGAAGCACATGGGATTGTGCCAGACACGTGATTATGTGAATTTAACTTTTGAAAGGCAGTAGATGCTTTAATTTACAGCTAAACCGGCTAGAAACCGTCCTAAAATCCTTCTATTCACTCTATTAAAGGGGTCATGACATGGATTTTAAAAATTATTTTAATATGTTCCTTGAGGTTCACTTATTTGCACACAAATAAACCCTCATTCTGACCTTCTGTCTGAAATGATCCGTTTTTAAGGCGCGGCTCCTTTAAGGCTCGTCACTAAACGGCCTGTTATGATTGGCTAACGTCATTGCTTAGGATTTTTTTGTTTTGTTTTTGGAAACCTTATCCGTATAAAAAGTGCTGGGGGAAAGTTTATCATTAAGTAAGTAATTGTTTTGCATTAATAAGTGCAGTTACTGAGCTTGAATTGAGAGGCAGATAAAATTAACTTTTATTAACGACAGTAATGTGTAAAAACCTCATTTTTATAGGGAAAACTCTTATTAAATGCCCATTGTTGTTCTCTAGTCTCACACTGAGCTGACCGACAGCTTCAGGGATTATTAAAGCAGCTCTTTACTGCTTTCTGGGTAATTCAGTCACAATCTGTTTTTCATGAGAATTTGTGACTTCCTACTTTTTTTTCCATATATTAAGGAGTGGAAATGGCTAATAAGTGAATAAGTGCTCCTCTGCCGCCATCTACTGGTTATAGTGGGAATATCATGTCTTTTTTAATAAAAATATTTTGTTTGCCACAAAGTTTTCCTACATGTTTTAAGTTTTTCATATCATCACATTAAAAATAACATTAAAATTGGATAATATTTAGAAGTGTGACGCTCTTGAAAAGTGCTTCACTCTCAAAAGGTTGGACCCTGAGATGAATAACGTAAAAATATTTGACTATTTCTGCCCCAATACCATGGTTACAGTTAGTGCTACTACAGTAAATCAGTGGTGAATGTTGGTGATTTGTGGATTGTAAAGCCTTCGTCATAATTTTCGTCAACGACATTTTTTCACTGACGAAAACGAGCCGATAACTAAATAAAAACCAGTTTTGGATGACAAAAACTATGAGGAAAATCTACTGTCATTTTCGTCAATGAATAAAAACGAGAGGAAAATGTTAGGGAGGGAGGATTAGGGAAGAGATCCCGTCAGAACGGATGTCCTGTGTAACAGATGAACACATTTGAATTGTAACGTGCGGATCTAACGGCGGGAAAACACGGAGCTGTTGAGCTTCTACAGGCTCACGCGACAGCGGCTCAATCAGTGAATAACACACACTTATGACAGGTTATGGTTTATAAACTAATGCTGAGGAATAATGACACTGTTTACTTTACGATGTTTATATAGTAATATGTTTTAGACGGTTGTAACAATGCATATTTTATCTCCCTCATCTGAACTTGAATGAGCAGGCATTTCAAAATAAGAGTCCCGGTGTATTTCCAGCTTGTTTATAATTAAAAGTCACGCATTATATATACACGTTTTTTTCCCTGGTCATTGTTGATATTTTGGTTACACAATAAACTGTATTTAATTTTATTCCCATTTAATTCATAGTCAGGAGGAAAGACTAAGAACAGTATTTGACATTATTCAATAAAGTATCAGGGTTATAATAGTTCACTAAAACCATTAAAAAATATTCATTACTTGAAATTAAATACATGTTAACTGAAATAAACTTATTTGGCGCTTTAGCTTAACCTGATATACGAACTAAAA